>JAJHUR010091931.1:0-13511 GCA_027495735.1 Lutjanus campechanus | reverse complement strand
CACAGTGTATTTCTGGATTTTTCCACAGCTTGTTGTCGAGCAGCATATTTCAGCTCACACAATGATGAGACCAATTTGGAAGGATAACACAGGATTTGCAGCTTCATAAAGGACTTGGCTGAAACAAGTTTCAAGTTTGAACAGGTTGACTGAATGAATCGGTGCTGTTGTAATGAGACTGAAGGTGGAGCCTGTCTGTCTGTCTGTTGAGACAGACGAGACAGTCTGCTGAAGAGCTGCTGTGTGTTATTATTCTCATTCTTTAGAATGTTGAGGGTGTTTTGATTTTTACTCATCAGTTGCACTGGAAAATATATTTTAAATGATCAAAGTCTTGGCTATTGAAACCTCTACACGTCTTCATACCTATCTTATCAGAAGTTTTTTAACACATTTTTGAATTCTTTGCAGATTCTTGTCTGGGACAAGAGTGTTTTCTGATGCAGGGCAAGTTTAGAAATTAAAAACATTGGAACAGACAAAAACATTTCATAAATTGGAACTAGAGTGTTGCTATTAATAATTTTTAAAGTTTTTTTTTGTGGGACATGATTTGTCCCAATCCTCAAGAATGCATATATTCTCCTGCTCATGTATGAGGAGAGAATGTAGTGTTTTGGAGAGCTGGCATCACAGCAGAGGAAAGTAACAGTGCAGAATGTCCTCACAGTTGTCCTCGATGTTCTAACACTGTGCTGTGTGATGGAAGAACATGTTCTTGAAGCCCTATGAGGTCAAAACTCCAGCAACACTTACAGTGTAGTACACAGAACAACTTAATTGTTCGACCAGCGTGTTTCAGCTCATGGACTTCATCTCTAAAGGTTACTAATATGTGAGAACAATTTTTGTCTGATGTCCTCTGTGTGTGTCTCTCTCTCCTCCTCTGTGTGTCTGCAGCTGAACTGGAGTTTGTTCAGATAATAATAATCCTGCTGGTGATGACCTTCATGACAGTCGTGATCATCTGCCTACTCAACCACTACAGGCTGCCGGCCCTGGCCTTCCTCAGCAGGCTCGGCCACACCCACAGAGACCAGGCCACACAAATGGTACGTGACCACACCACCACAGAGACGCAGGCTGTTCCACTGGCTCAATTAACCCAGAAACCCAAACCCAATCTGAAACCTGAAAGTCCTTCATGCTTGGATCTTTGGTGTTTAGACTCAAGACTTCAATTAGATAATATATGAATACATATTTTGCTATAAATTCTGTAGAAATATCTGAATATACTCTATAAATGTTATTTTGACATGTTAGGAGCAGGGTCAGCCACTCCCATGTAAAATTCAAACGTGCAGTGTAGGATTAGAAATCATGGGGGAGCTAAGAGGAGCTCGGCTCCCCTGAAAACGACACGAGCTCCCCTGAAAGTTTACTTTGAGACATTTAAGGAGCGCTCTGAAACACTGTTCATTTACAGTGTTACAGATTATATTTTATTTTCTGATATTTTCTTTTTGTTTTTTTATTTTCTTAACCAGCTCATGATTTCTGGAAAGAGATGCTGGTTTGGAATTTTTGAAAAGTATTTTTTGACTCCTTGAACACCACAAGCGGCATGGCCTTTAGTGCCATTGTATTGTAGAGAAGGCAGACATCTCTACAGCTGATAGCTTCAAAACTCTGCAACTCACATCGAAACTATCCAGATGAATAAACAGCAGTACAAGCCAGGGAAAATCTGTGTTTTGATTTGGGAGTGAACTGTCCCTTTAACAAATAGACAAAGGAGGAAATTAAAACAAACTACTTGAGGGGTGAGAATTATCACACAGTGTCATGGTCTCCTCTCTGTCTCTGGTGTCTCCCCTCTGGCAGACTTAAATTAGTTCAGACCTGTCCTCCCTCTCAAGATTGACAACCAAGCAAAAAAGACAAATCACAACCTGTGAATCTATTAACCATTTTACTATTGATCCATCAGTAATGGACATTAATTTGATGTCTGTCTTTGTCTCCCCGTCTCTCTCCCTCTGTCTCAGGATGGCAGTGAGTGGTCAGACGGCATGCTGACTCAGCAGAGAAGTGGTGAGGTGAGTAATGCCTGTTGAGCTTCACAGAACCCATTTGTTTCAGAAAACCCTAACTGTCTCAACCAGACTGCCCTCCAGTGGTGGTCTGCTGCCTCGCCATCAGTTGATGGGTATCAAATACAGTGCTTCATAATTAGGAAGAGGAAAAAGAGCTGTTTGTGACAGAGGACAGAGGAACTAAGGCTCCCCCTGCTGGCTCCAGAGAGGAATGTCCTGTGGTCACGTCAACATCCTGTCAAATATGGCTCGACTGATACTGGATTTTTGGGGCCAGTGTCGATAATGATAGAAGGGACTAAAAAATGCTGATATTGATATATATCATCTGATATTGCAATGGTCCATCAAATGTGCTTATAAAACATTTGTGACAAAGATATTTATGAAGGCAGGATATTTTATATTTTACAGTTTTTTGGGGGGGGTTGAGTGGGGAGCTTTTTTCATCTGTAGAGTGGGAAAAGAAAGGGGGGGTAACACTTCAATTTCCAGGTCCCATCATTTCATGGTAAATAGGTGGTATTCACCAAGTAATATATTTGAAATGTCTTAGAAATTACCTCCAAATTACCCCAAAGTTCATGGCTCATTATATAATAATTAGCAAATATCATTTTCATGTAGTTGGTGGTAATTACAAAGCAACATATTCACCTGCAAATTACCCCCATATTTCATTGTAAGTACGTGATAATTTGCATGAAAGCAACACTTGCAAAATATCACATACTTACAAAAACAATATATTACTTGGTAATTACTTACAAATGTATTACTTGGTAATTACCACCTATTTACCATGAATTTATGGGACCTGAAAATTGAAGCATTATGGGGAGAAGAGGAGAGTGAGAAGGGGGATGACATGCAACAGAGGGCTGCAGGACTAATAGAGCGTTGTTAGAGTTTAGGTAGTTATAATGCATTATACTGTAGCCCTATCAGTAAACCTCTAGTTTATAATTAGTCAGTAGCATCCACTTGAACTTATAATTCAATATAATTCATATTTCTAACATGCATCAGAAAGCTTTATGTGTGTTTATGAGTATATACATGCATTATAAAACACTATGAATGCCCCCAGAATGCACTATGGATGTGTTACTGTGTTTGCTTTGATTCCTGGGTTCTTGGAACCATTTGATTTAAAAGTGGTAGTGCTGAGTGCTTTAGCAGCTGAAATGAATATAGCACATGCGGTATGACCATGGGGTAGCAGTCATTACCAGGACAATTCCAGCAGACAATCTTAGAATTTTGAATTTATTTTGGTCTGTGAATAGAAATATGAACTTTACATATAAATCTACAGATTCAGGTAAATAAGTACAGAGCCTCTTACAGATGGCAGATACTTAAATAATACAGTGAAGAAACATTATAAGTTCGACACATCTGCAGTCCAGAAAATGTGTAGGCTGAAGCTGCAGCTTATAACACCTTCACTTTCAACAACACATCATGTTTAGCAGTCAACACCAGTATTACAATCTGATCATCCATTCTCATATTTGATCAATACATTATTTTTAAACTTTTGTTTAAACCTACGTAATGTTCTGCATGTTTTCAGTTTCTCTCTACAACTGTACCATAAACTCACTCCTTTAACTGAGATACAGTGTAATTTGGCACTGGTTCTCACCAGTGCTTTTTTTAAAAATTTTTTGAACACAAAAACACCTCTCAAATCATGTTGACTTTCTCTTTTTTGTAACAACTTTTTGACACTTTCAGGTAATAATTGTTCTTTTGGTCTGTACATAGTGTGAGCTGTTTAAAAGTTGAACAAGTCTTCAGATTTCAGAGCCTTTAGTTTAATAAATAACTGTTTTGGTTTTTTTTCTTTGGTTGCTGTAAACCACACCCCTCTATTGTCCATTTCCTGTTTGCCTCATCCCTGTCCTTTAAAGGCAAAAATGCTATTAGAGCAAATAGTTCCAGGAACTAAGCGCCACTTGTTGTGATCTACCTGTGTGTGCTGATTGAAATGTGTTTCTTTTCTGTGTGTGTTCAGGTGATGTGTGGCCGTCTGAACAGCAGTCTGCCCCCCTTCATCCAGCAGCAGAGACTGTGTCGCTTCCAGCCCACCTACCCCCCCTACCTGCAGCAGGAGGTCATCAACCTGCCCCCCATCATCTGCCTGGCAGACGGGGAGGAGCTGCTGCCCTACAAGGGTCCCTGCAGGCTGCAGCTGCGCCACCCGGAGCAGCAGCTGGAGCTGATCCGAGCCGCCGTGCGCGCTCCCCCGAACCGGACCGTGTTTGATGGGGACCTCATAGACATTTACATACACAGTAAGAGCGTGCAGCCCCCCAGCAGTAACTCTGGAACTAACGACGCCAGTGCCAGGATGGAGGGTCCCCCACCCTCCTACAGTGAGGTGATGGGGGACCACCAGTACAGCAATAATGCCCCACCCACAGACAGCAGGTCAGGACAGGACAGTTCACAGACTGCATCTGACGCTGGCAGCAATGAAAGCACAACAAAGAGCTCTGACTTACACAACAAGAGCTGACAGAAGACAACAGGCTGAGAGAGGAGACACCTCAGCATGTCTGTCAGCTGAGGGAGGAGCAGTCTGTCTGCCTTCTCCTCCACCAATAAACATCTACGTTTTTATGTCATATTAAAGCTGCAAGATTTTTAGGTACTTTAATCTCTGCTTTGGTTGTCTATTTTTGTAATGCTTTTCATCTCTGCATGCTGCATAAGGGACTGAGTACAGTCATTTGAAAGTGTGTGATTTTTAGGGCTGCCCCTGACTAAACTTAGTCGACTAGGAACAAGCCATTAAAGGGATAGTTCACCAAAAGATGAAAATTCAGTCATTATCTACTCACCCTCATGCTGATTGAGGGTCGGGTTTATTTTGTTAGTCTGCAAAACACTGCTGGAGTTTCACTGGAAATGCTCTGGCCGCTGAAACCAGATTCCAAAATGTCTTATTTGTCACTCACAACATGACACACAACAAGTGGTGGAAAAGATCTGCACTGCAACTTGACAGAGTTAACCCTGGGCTAACTTAGCCCCTTGTCACACACATATGTTTAAGGCAGGGTTAAGCTAAGCACAGGGCTCTGTGATTCACACTGTACTGGTACTTCTCCTGGGTTACATTGTCTGTTGGTGGACTAACTGATGAGAACATTTTATAATTTTCCATGACTACTCTGCTCTTTTTCCTGTTTCACACTGGCACTTTTTAGCCCTGGGCTTTCGATTTTTTCGGTTTTCAGGGGATAACCCTACAGTCTCAGGGCTGGCCCTGCTCCAGAGCAGGGTTAGCCCCTGCAAGCAAGCCTTAGCTTAAATCAGGATTAGCCCAGTCTTGAATGTTCCAGGATTGTGCCAGTGTGAAAGCTTTCTTGGACTGGGGCTAGCAGCTCTCTTAGCGTGGGGTCAAGTGCAGTCTGAAAATCCCTTTGGTGTACCAACAGACATGTAACCCCGGGCAAATTAGAAGTGCAGTGTGAATCATATAGCCCTGGGCTTAGCTTGACCCTGACCTTATAATGTCTGTGTGAAAAGGAGGTAAGTTAGCCCAAGTTTAACTCTTAGCTCCAGCCACAGACAACCCAGGGCTAAGACTATGCAGTGTGAAAAGCCCTTTAGCCTGAGGCTAACAGCTCTCTTAGCCCGGGGCTATGTGTAGCGTGCAAAGCCCTTAATAAGACTGATAACTGAGCTAACAAGCTAATGGCAGCTACAGCACAGTTAGCAACAGACTTCATTCCCCACTAGGTTCCCAAAATCTTCTCCCCCTGGTGCTCCAATGTTCCTGTGCACTAACCCAGTTCAGTTACGTGCAAGTTCTTGTGAATTTTGCGTTTCTTGTTGCAACAATCCCCCGATACTTCCACCTCCCAAATGAAGTCTGGGGGATTTATTATGTTAGCGACAAATGGATAAATGAAAACCTGGTCGACAAAGACTCTTCTCATGGTTTAGTTGAGTGTTATGGGGCAGCCCTGGTGATTTTCTGTTTTGATTTACCAGACCTGTGCACAAATCCCTGTCAAACCCAGATATGAGTGCCATGATTCACACTGTCAGTAGTCATGGAAACGTACTGTATTATGTAATGGAAGCAAACTTGAAGTTGCACTAACTTGTTTAAAGCAGAGAATGTGTGTGTTATTTTGATTTTCTTGTCAAGGAGCTCAGAAGATGTGATTATTATTAGTTTTAGTTTTCTGTGACAGACCTCTGCTCCGGTCTGCAGGACTGTTACAGGTTAGACTGTGAGACATTTTTCTATTTGTTTGACACTGCAGAGAAAAAGGTCCATCCAGTGTTTTTTTTAAAAGCATCTGAGACCTAATGCTACGGAGCCATACTTGATTGTGGGATATGCTTTGCATAAACCCACATAAAATATCTATCTATATATATTTTATTTATTTGATGCTGCAGCTTGAGGAAATGTTTGGCAAAGCCTTTTAATAATTTATTGTTTGAGCAGAATTTGAATTTAAGCCACAGTTCAGGGAGTTTGACCATAACCTGTCAGAGTAGCCTGGCTGGGACTTGATACTTGATGTGTGGTTTTTCTTGCTGCTGCCACATGCTGCTGCTCTCAGTTTTAATGTCACCTTTTAAAAGTTCATGTGTTTAAATTGTTATTTAGGAAAAATAGTAGATTTTTGTTCATAATGTCTAGTTTCCAGTGTTTTCTGACAGCATGTTCCATGGATACGAGCTAACTCTGTGCCTGATGGTCACACTGCATCGGCCACAGGAAACCACTTGCACTTAAAAAGCCTCCACCTCTGTTGTGCCTCACTTCCAATGGTGCTTTTTCAGCAGTCTGACTCTTGAGTCTTGATCTGTACAGTACTGTATATAACTTAATATATTATGCACATGCCTACCCGGAGGGTAGAACAACCACAAGAGAACATGAATACTGTTATACTGTAAACAATAAAGCAAAGAGAATGCATCAGAAAGACCTGTCAGGGTGTTTTTATTTATTGATTTAAAAAGGATTCCTGTCAGATAATGTCCATGACACCAGCTAGTCCTCCTGGAGTCCAAAATTCAATGCATTTTTTTACTTCCTTTATTTACAACAAGGATATAATTTTATAATTAAAAAAAAAAAGCATTTTATGTTTTTTTCTCAGTTTTTTTTTTAGTTTGAAAACTGGTCACCATTCACTTCTATTGTTTGAGAGATTCTGCTGTTTTCCTGTGAAACTCCAGCAGTGTTTTCCAGACTAAATAAACCCGACCCTCAGTTGGTATGAGGGTGAGTAGATAATGACTGAATTTTCATTTTTGGGTGAACTTTCCCTTTAAGGTATTTTTTCAGTGTAAGGAGACATGTTCTTCAGTGGATTTCAGTAACTGTCCATTCAGTTTCATACTGGATCCAGAGCACTATGGAACTTATCCCCATAAGCCTCTGGCTCAAGGACCAACCATTCATGTTTTTTCATATTTAGGATCTCTTTCTGGACTGTTTTGGAAATGATGGGGCCCATGCCCTCAGGAGTGGGAATAGCATGAACTGAGATCCCAAAATACAGTACATCTACTAAATGTAGGTCTTATATCCTTTCCCCCCCTTTTTTGTAAGTATGGAGAATGCGTCTGTGTTGAGTTAGAGAATAAAGCCCTTTAATTTGTAATTTCATCAGCCTCAAAACTCAATAAATAGAAGTATTTCAGTATAATTCATTTAAAGGGGCAGTGAGTGACTGACATGTTGGGAATGGCACTCAACAGTCTCAGCAAATATCTTACCAACCTGTGACTGGCATAGATTTTTTAAAGCCTGAAAACAGATCCAAGAGGAGGAGCATGAATGAATATGCTGAAAAGTGATGATGGAACTTTTGCCCAGTGATACTAAAAATAAACTGCCTATGATAAACCACCTGGTTACAGTTACAGAGAGCATGTGATCATGGTAAATATCAAATACACTGTAAACACTGAGTCCCACTCTGAGGTGATATCAGGCCACAGGTACTATGCTGCCCTCTAGTGTTCCCCTTCTCACTCATACTTAAAGCCAGTCATTCCCAAAGACTGGGTCATGACCCACATGTGGGTCACAGGAGATTTTATTTGGGTCCCCTAGAAAATAAAAGACTATGGAATAAATTCTGCAAATTTAGGATTTATATCTGCAGTGCATCTTCTATAAAGCATTTAAAATCAGTATATTGTTTTACTGATGAGAGGAAAAAAACAAGAGCCTGTTAATTCCATCAAATGCACTTATTTTTTTCTCATTTATGAAGGAGGCTAAAATGTTTTATACCGTAAAAACAGAAAAGTTCAAAATTTCAAGCTAACTTTTTTTTTTTTTTTTTTTTTTTTTTTTTTTTTAGTTTTGAGCCCAAATTAAACTCTTTAAGTTTTAAAAAGGTTTTACCAACTAATAATGTTTTGTTGAGATCATGTACTTTTCTTCTCTTGATAAATTTGAATCTTTGAGTTTTAGAAACACAACATATGGTGACTTTGAAGTGGCGGTAACAATGGTCATTAATGCACAGATTAACTCTCCCCTAAGATTTATTAATAAGTCTGTTGCCTGTTGTGAACTGGGTCTGGATGGTTTGTCATTCTTAAAAAGCTGGTCCCCGGAAATAAAGTCTGGGAAACACTAGTTTAAGACCTTCACAAGGCACCAAGTACCAGTGGTGGACAGAGTGCTGACAATCTGTATTCAAGTACTGTTATTATTCATTTACGAGTAAAAGCACAGGTGTTAAAAAAAAATACTTTTTTTTTTTTTTTGTTGTTGTTTTTTTTGTTTAAGCTTAAGTTTCCTTATTCAACAAATGGCTCCACCAGACAATACTGCCATAGACTATTGCTTAAATAGTGATTGATACATTTTTAATTGATTAAATTCTTAAAGGTGATTAATGTTTAGAGAATGTTAGAGTTTTGTGTCCTGGATTTCATTGTGACGTTTGCAATCAGATCACCTTATAGGCCTCAAAAATGCAGATGAAAAGTTTGGATATTAATTCAAATTGTACTCAGCACTCAATTATGATTTTAAAAGTAACTGAGTAGATTACATGGTGCAATGCAAACTTAAGTACAAATAAAAGTACAGACTTCTACTAAATCTACTCATAAAAGTACAAGTACCTAAAAAAGCAACTTAATTACAGTAGTTTGAGTATTTGTAATTAGTTACATCCACCCCTGGGAAGTACCTTGCAGCAGTAAAGTGGAGTGATTATATGGGTGAGACACTATGGACAGAAGGCACAGACCAGGAGTCAGCAACCTGAAGCTCAGGATCCATCTTGGCCCCTCTCCACTGGCTCCCTGTGGCTTCAACAAAAAATAATATGGTAATCAATAACATTTTTTTTCTTCACATCTTAATTTTCATCATTGTTGTAGGTCTACAGTGATTCTCTGGTTGTAAAAATGTGCAGCCTCTAAACAGAATAATAAAAAATGTTTTAATATTTCCTCAACTAAAATGTGTGTCACAGCCTACATCTCCAGCTTGGCACATTTTCAGCTAAACTTTGCCGGTGGCTAGTCTTGAGTCTCCATAGAGTAGTTATGAACGCCAAATCCAGCAGAAAAGTCTCATAAAAACGTGGAATGTAATAGTTGTGGGTTCAGACAGAGTTTTCTTTTCTTCTTTTTCTTTTTGGCCAATAATGGCTCTTTCTGAAATAAAGCCTCTAGTCCCCTGGGATATACTGTCCAACATCAATAACCATTTATCCTTTTAAAGGGACATGGGGTGCTGGAGGTGACAGATTGCAACATAAACATGAGCCTACGTATGATACACAATAAATAAACACACACACACACTCACACACACCTGCACACATGACCACACTCACACTCACACACACCTGCACACACGCCCACACTCACACATACAGTATATAGACTGGTAACATGGCATGGCACTGAGGATCCAGGTGAGGAGAAGCCACCTATGGGTGGCCATCCACACTGAGAGGCACCATAGTCCGCAGCCACAGGGAGCACCGTCACAGAGACCGCCCCCTCAGCCCGGACAGACCAGAGCAGACTCCACACCACTGCAGAGCACTCCCCAGTCCCCCGGGCCTGAAGGGTCTCCAGGATGGCGTCCCCGTGGGCAGACCAGACACAACTCCCAGTGTGGAGGGCCACCATGAGGAAACGCTGGAGCTAAAAACTAACTAAAAGATTAAGACAGGAAATAAAAACAGGCAATAATGATATAATGTCAAAAAAAATAAATAAATTGATGATTTAGAAAATGTAAAAGTAATAAAATGCACAAGACTTAAAATAAAATCAATAAGAATAAATAAAATAAAAATGATTAAAGGCATAAGAATAGTAAAATAAGAGAAATAAGAAATCAGTTAAAAGCCAAATTAAAAAGGTGAGTCTTGAGCTTCCTTTCAAAAGTGAAGCCAAATCATCTTTGCTGCCCCCTGGTGGAAGGCTGCAGAACAGGTCATAAATCCTGCCTCCCAGTGTTAATAGATGGCACATGGGCCACAACTGAAAGCACAATTTTTTTCCAAAGATGGTTTCTGTCGTTTTAGGTCGTTTTTATCATGCTGAAGTTTGTTTAAGTGTTCATATTTCTGTACAGTTTGACTTTAATTAGTTTATTTGAGGATATAAAACAGGTTTGAATGGTGAGTGTGAGTGTGAGTCCTCTGCAGCGGCTGTAGGTTCGACCTCCACCTACAGCCCATTGTTGCATGTCATTTCCCCACTCTCTCTCTCTTTGCCCCTTCGCTTTCCTCTCTTCAACTGTTCTATATATTACTTATGTATATATTAAAAAGGACTTCATATCATGATTGACAGCTGAGCTCTGCTTGTGATTGAGTCAGCTGGCTGTGTGGGCGGGGAATGAATACAGCGGCTTCAACACTGGTCACTACTGCTGCAGACTCCAAATGATGTCACCAGCACAAAATGGCAGCATTTGTACCAGAGATATTTTGGCTTCTTCACTTTTGTAGAGTGGAGGAAATGGAGGCGTGTTGTCCATCTTTATTTACCATCATTGGCTTGTACTTGTTTTGTGATTAAAAATGCAGGCGGTACTTTTCCCAGACTCATTACAAAGAAGATATGCATCCATCAATTTCCCTGGTTACCCAGTGTTTTGTATGGAGACAATGGGGGAGCAGCAGGATTGCACTACACCAGTATATTACCACATGTCTCCTCCCACTGAGGAATTCCAGTTCCCAGTGCGGGGTTGTGCTCTAAGTGGCCAAAATGAGGATGCTGAGTGGATGGATGGATGGATGGATGGATGGATGGATGGGTGGATGGATGGATGGATGGATGGAGGGATGGATGGAGGGATGGATGGATATCATCCCCTGAATCAGCTAACATTAACACTTCTTTCTCAGCAAGTCAACACCTAATTACACAGATCCACTTTGTTTGAACCAAGAAAAAAGACAACCAGAAAAACATAACATTACCAAGCTCCAGTTGAAAAAATATCTTTTAAAGATCTTTTAATTCACATAATTATGTGTTGGTCAGACAATGAGGCTGGAAACTGTCAGAAGCTGACTTGTTTGGGACTTGGAACTAAAAGTGGGACTTGTCAATCGTTTCGATTGACTGACATGACTTTGGACTTTGAACAGCAACTTCATAAACCTGTATGTGAAGATACCGCCAATACACCTGACAGGACCTAACAATACATCATTAAATTCATGATGATAGGCTTTATAAGTAAATTTACAATTATATTTTAATTTGAAATGTAGTCAAACAGGATAATATCGACATAATTATGAAGTGTAATTTATTTTCAAACTCAAAATGTCTTCAAACTAACGAAATATACAGTCATAGTGAAAAACTTTGGTTTGGATACCAGCAGACTGACTGCACGTGACTCTACGACAGGTCTGGACCTCGTAAATTGTGTCAAATTGTCAAATTCAGAATATGAGAAAATTGGTGAACACCACAAGTTCTCCTAAATCACTCATACACACCACTTAAGAACAAATTGTACGAGTGGTTCTTGCCTGAGGCCCAATGACTTGGTCCCTCTTCTGTATTACAGGTGTTTGGTCACTCAAATATTGGACAAATTTTGACCTCATGATGGCGCTAGATGAAAAGTCAGAGCCGGATTAATTATCTGGGAACAAGGAATGTTTGTACATTTTCAGGTAAATTCATCCAATAGTCAGTAAAAGCAAAAAATGTCAACCTGCTGGTGGTGTTCAGGGGTCAGAGGATCACCAAAAAAGTCAGTTGGACTCATCCTCTGGGGACCACAAATGTCTACATGAAAAAGCCACAGACCAGCCTTACATTACCATCTTGGGAGCTCAACTAAAAATAGATATTAGCAAAGACAAACATCTGTTTTTTTCCTAATAGATGCTGCGTGTCAAGACTGTGACAGGCACTGTGTCGAAACATTTCCTGCTGTACTGGTGCTGCCTTCCTTCCTCTTCACAAGGGAAATCCACACAAACAAATGCATGCTGCACACACACGCGCGCGCACACACACACACACACACACAGAATTAAGGTGTCCAATCTCAGTAGCCAAGTGGTAACCAGTGGCAACACAGGTTTAGACCATAAAGTGGGTGAGCTCTGTGGTAATGCTGAACAAGCCCTGAAGAATGAGAAAAAGACTAATACTGTTCTGTCCAAATCTCCCGTCTGAACAGCCTGTTCAGCAGCTCCAACAGATCCACATGGTGACAACCTGACATGAGATCTAGTGGAAGGTATACGGTAACAGAAAATATCTGCTCCGTGTAACTGTCATTTAGAATATATAGTAAATCAAAGTTGAACACACTCGTACAACCTTGCACATATTCTACAAAAATCACAAATAAAGATATATAAATGTGCGCACACACATAAACACATTTAGTATTTTAATTTGATGCCTGACTTAGTTTTGTGAGAGCTGTTTTACTGTGGTTTGTGGCAGTTACCTCAATACATCCTGTGGAATGTCTTTCAGTACAATGTGTGAGAGGAAATGCCAGAATCAAGTAACGTATTATCAGTGGTGGAGTGAGTACTGAAAATCTCTACTCAAGTACGAGGAAAAAGTTAAAAAAAAAAAACTACTCAGAGTATTAGTTAGTTTTTAACCATTCATATTTAATGCATTATCAATAGCAACTCAATCGTCCAAAATCTTCAGTCTAACTTACCTTCAGCTCCTTCTCTGCTCTGCTCAGTGCTCACACTCTAAAATAGGGTTGCAAATTTTGTGCATTTTCCATAACCAGTAGTTAAAGCTATAGTTGGTAATCCTGTTCAGAAACACTTTTTGTTATACTGGATGAAATGGTCCTTCCATCCTGAGAGTAGTCAATACATTATGTATTCAGAAAAAGGAACGAAAAGAAAGGCCTGTAAAAACTCTGACCAATCCCTGCCATTCGGTCCGAATGGAAAGGAACCAATCAGATGCCTTCATGTCTCGTCCTGCTCC
>JAJHUR010091930.1:0-15448 GCA_027495735.1 Lutjanus campechanus | reverse complement strand
ATTTTCACCTGCCTCTCGTGGAGGCGGGAGAGAGGGGCAGCTCCTAACCCTAACCATTAGAAGACTATGGCAGAAGGAAATGTTCCTGAATATACGATTTTAATAGTGTAATGATGCTGGAATCAGTCATTTGGCTACTTTTATTAGCTAGAATGCAGTGTGGAGGAATTATGATATATGGAGGAGGAAGAGGCCGCCACAGATGACTCTTTGAGTCTTGACTTACTTCAGGATCCCAAAATTTAACTGGAAAAAACCTCCATTGAGTCAGTGGGGGCAAAACAGATGTCTGAGCGTACAGTAAGTGGAATAGAGACAGTGTCAAAACATAAAATACATACAATATGTTTTTTTTAAGGCCTGTTCAAGACCAGCTTAGCACATACACCAGTCTCTCCAGGAAGTTACGATCACAACAGTGAACACAATTTCAACCAATCCCTGTGAATACTGCACGACACTGCAGTTTTGTCCAACATCAGCTTTTCTGCAAATTCGACTAATCATTGTAGCTTCCCACAAGTTTCACCAATCATAGCTTTCCCCTGCACAAACGTCATACATGTACATCTCAAAGAACTGACACAGTGTTTTATTATTTTGCTACTTTTTGTGTTTGTTTTTTTTTTTTTTTTACTTTGTCACAAGTACGGAAAATAACAGTCTGACATTGTTATTGACATTTGTCAATGCTCTATGTACTTTTTCTTTAATTTTTGTGGCTTTATCCTGTTATGCACTGATATGCACTTCTTCATTTACAAATAAAGCCTTTTTTGTTAGAATTTTGGTAATCCTGAGCCTGATTAGTAAGGTTACTTAAAACAGTCAGAACAGAGTGCAGCAGGAACCAAAGGGCACTGGGACATTCATGTGTTTTGTTGAATCAGTACAGTATTGAGAATGTGACAGACACAAATCATCTTTGTGGTAATCTTCGCTGACAGCCAACTCACTGTGCATCCTCAGTGTTAGACGGCGAATGTCTCCTCTAATTGAGTCTACTGCCCTGTAGGAGCACAGCAGTATTTAGCATATCAAAGGCCATGCCGACCTGTGTTTTGTGTGTGCTTGTGTGTGCATACGTGCGTTTCTGCGGCACAGTCTGGCATGACAACCTGTAGCACAGAGCTCAGCTCGTGGGTGTTTTGGCGGATCGAATGGTGTGGGCCCAGCTGGAGGTGAGAAAGGTCGACCATGTAACCCTTAATTAGCTGACATTTGCCTCAAAGGCTGGCGCTAGGGGAGAGAGGAGGGGCATGTGTCGCTGCTAAAAAAGCAGACTGTAAGTGAGAACAAGTGAGCCTCTATTGTAGCTAAAGGCCACACTGCCATTGTGAAACCACAGGACAAGGAGGGGCTGAGACAACTGACTCGAGAGATAAAGCAACGCAGCAAGGCTCATTAGGAGATAGCGCGTGGTAAAAACCAAGCTGCTGAGGTGGAGGTGATGATGTTGACCATGACTGACTCATTCCACTGACAGTGGACATTAAAGAGCAACTTAACAGCTGTTTAAGCTTGAAAATGCTCCCTTCACATTTTCAAAAACTGCTGTGGTCTGGAGCTACATACTGGGTTTGATACTCTTAAACATTAGTGAGGGTGCAACCGATGCAGCTGAAGCAATGGTACTGTTGTTGAACACTGTCAACTTCTTCTTTTAGCCATTTCTGACTCATGTGTAGCTGATAAAGTGAACAGAAAGTACGAAACGGCAGAATAATAGTGTTTGATGACGCATGATGTAAAGTTAACAGCAGTGGTGCAGACATCACTTTTAACGTGACATCACAGGGTGATGATAAAACTTTTAGAAATGCTATCTCAAGTGACTTCTCCTAACGAAGACACATTGCACATGTTGATAATCCTCATATATTGTGTTTGGGTGCTGACAGAAAGTAAATGGGGCGATACTACTACTGCAGCTGCAGGAGGAGGACAGGTTGCTTGGTGCTTCACTTCCAGCACTCGTGTGGAGCAGCTGTCCCGCTGTGATAAGTCATGTCCAGTTTGTGGAGCTAAAGAGAGCCAAACTGTTGCATCTCTGTCTAAATTACTTTAGATCAGTGGTTCCCAAACTGGGAGGTGGGCCCCCCTGGGGGGGTCACAGAGCCACTGTAAGGGGGGTGCGAAAGACCAGGGGAGAAAAAAAAACAGTGAAACAAAGCTGAATGAATATGATCTGTGTAGGGGGAATAAACAAATGAGTTTGCTGTTTCTATCCAGCTGACCTTTATTTTGCTAAAATTTAACTTTTGAATTCTTTTTTTTATCAGTTCCATCCCCAATTATTGTTAAGAATTGACTGAAAATTTTGTGGTGGGGGACTTGAACTTTTGTTGGCTTTCGAAAGGGGGGCATACTGGAAAAAGTTTGGGAATCACTGATTGCAGCGAGGCTTGTGAATCCATGCTCTGACCAGGCATAGCATTTCATAGCGACGCATCAACGCATGATATGCAAATTGACGCATTTTCGTTATTGATGATGTTGATTACGTTGATGAATAGCCCCAGTTCAAAAATTAGATTTAGAATAACCCTTTACAGGAAAATTCTGTTTCATTTCAACTTGGCATAAACGTTTCCATAAACATGGTCATTGTGGCTGTGTAGCTTCTGTTAACTTTGCACTCGTCACCGCCATTGTAAAGATTCTGGGAAATGAGGATTTGTCTCCTGTAGCTTTCTAAATAAACATTTTTTTTCATGAATCATTTGACCTCTCTCTGAATCTGACCAAAATTAAAACAAATAAAAAAGCTGCCTGAATATGCTATTGTGACTATTTGCATACAGATGTACATTCAAGCAGCTTGTTAGCTGACCTAATTACCCTGTAAATTCATCCGTGCACTGTGGTTTGTTGACGTGTGTGAGGCTGTAAAACCCAAATGCAATGGTAGATTACTATGAGGAAGACTGTGAGCTATTTCACTTTGATGGTCGACCATTTTTATTTCAACCACAGTAAACAGATGAGGAGCTCTATCAGAAGAGGAGACAATGAATGGAGGCAGAGGCAAAAGGACCACCGTGACAGACAACATACATCAGTATGTGGGTGGTGCTCCTGTGGCCACTGCTCTCCACATTCTCCTGAGGAGGAAAACTTTTGATGCAGAGCATGGGACTTGTTAATGCCAGATTTCGTAGATCTTAACTTGTTCACAAATGATCCCATTTAAGAAATGAATTTGCAGTGCTTATCAACATTTTTGTCATGCAGACTAAGCATTACCTCCCCAAATCAACTGAAAGAAAAGACTGGTTGAACAAAATGGTCTACTCTGCATACATTAGCATCTGGTTACACATTTTTATCAACACACTATGATCCAAAAATACAACACTAACACTAGATAATTGGTTGTGTTAGATAATTAGTGCCAGGTAAAAAAATATATACAAAAAGTAAAAAAAATAAAATAAACATGACACCTCGGAGTAACTCTTCGGTCAACTTGCAGAGCAATTAGCCACAATTATTTCTATTTTCAAGTGGTAGCTGGATGCTAATATAAGTGTTATGTTACGAGACGCAAAACAATGACATTTAAACAAAACAGAACAAATGAAAGAATAGTCTCAGACACCCTTAATGGGCTCAGCCCTGTATAAATAGTAGGTTTGCACTAAAATGATCAATAATTTATAAACCTCAGAGACTTGTGAAGTTTATTCTTGCAGTAATAACCAATACTCTCAGATTCTCAGTTGCGTTTAGTTTAATGACCCTTGAATTAATTTCTATTTTCCTTTCATAGAAGCTGACATAGAAGAATTACTCTGCAATTACCAACGTAAGTCTTTCTATCAAAAACAAAGTCATCATGTAAAGTAGGTCAGACAGCTCTGTAATGATGATGTCTGGGGGAAAGCACAGTGCTAACATTCACAGGATATTTTATTTTCCTTGACTTAGTTGGAGACTTTAGTGTTTACTTTGTATTATTGCAGCTACAGAAGGGCTGTAATTTTGATTATATTTAGCAAAACATTTGAAACCTGTTCAGCATTCTGGAGATGTCATTGTAGACTTCCACTGATGCATTTTCCCATTGATAATTTCATTTTTCCCATTAAGTGTGTATTTGATGTAGTGATGTTATGGATTTGAGTTAAGTTTTTTAATGACCTTATCTGTATGACTTACTGCCCATTTCTGAAGTATAAGAGGGGACTTAAAAGGACACTCTGAGTTGTCACCTATATATCTGTGTTTTTCCTGTGTTTATTAGCCTGTGTAACCACTATGCAGCATCTATTAGTGCTGAGAAACAGATGGGTCTGTTGCAGCCTCTGTCACACTAGTGCTGCGTGAGGAGGGGACCGCTTGGCTAGGTGACACCTCAACCATCTGCAAGCGTTTACCACTTTGAACAGGATGCTTTCAGAGATGACACAACAAAAAGGCTCATGAGATGAAAGAGTTACACTCTTCTATCAGATAAAATGTGAAGGAAAAAAAAATTTATATTGGGAAATACTTGAATAAGTAAACTTGTAGGAGTGTGTGACTGTGTGGGTGCCTTGATTTGGACAAAGTGTATGACTTCAGCCTCTGAAACCAGATCCTGCACTGCAATTTGTAATCATCAGTCATTCTTAGTCACTGCAGTAGTACATGAAATTGTGGCTCTTTTAGGTGAACATGTTCCTGTCTGATTCTCTGATTTTCTTTTTCACCTGACAGTAAAAGGTGAAGAAAATGTTATGATAATCGAAAGCGCTTTACATATGAATTGACAGCTGTGTATGAATCACTTAACCCCCCCCCCCCACACACACACACACACACAAAAAAAAAAAATAGAAGAGTAAGAGAGACAAGGAAGGAGATGTGAAGTAGATGTAGAAAAGGTATAGAGAGGGGGAGAGAGAGAGAGGAAAGGGAAAAGAACGGATGAATTGGGAGAAATAGTTTGTGGCATACAGACAGGACTGAGATAGAGGAGATGAACTGAGCCAGTATGTCAGACAGCTATACATTTAGAGAGAGATAAGGAGAAAAGGAGGGGTGACACTTTACTGATAAACTGAGAAAATTAAGTGGAGACCCAATGAGACTGCTTGGATGGCGGAGAGGGGAGGAGATAAATAGAGCTATAGGTAAATTAAGAGAGAGGCGTACAGCATAGGAGGCATACATAGGAGTACAAAGAGCAAACTGAGCAGGGAGGGTAAAGGAATAGAGTGAGCAATAGAAAAAGAGAAGAATGGAGGCAAATATTTGGGGCTCCTCTGTGAGATGAGAGTGAGACGAAGAGAGCTCAGTGCAAGCTGATCCCCTTGGCTTTTCTCTTGGTTGACTGACCCTACAAGCTATTACCAGGATCTAATGGCCTCATTACAGCCTTCTATCAGAGACAGAGGGGTAACTTAACCCTGTACCTGGTCATACGATACTGCACTGATACTGGAGTGGGCCAACACACCTGAAAACAGAAGCTTACACACACACTCACACACACACACGCTTGGCAACTTGATCATTCCAGTCATGCCTGCATTGGTTCTCACACATGTGTAAAAGCCCTTGTAGGAGTCATCAATGAGTACCTGTACCAGCTCATCGACTCCCTTCCTCTCAAGCACTTCCAAAATGGGTGTAAGCCACAGTATCGAAGGCCTGAAGGCCTTTGCAAAGTCAAGGAACATCACATTAAGTGTCTCTTCTCTCTAACCCTTGCTCTGGGTTACAGTGGCCTCCTGTATTCCCAAATTTACTGAGCAACCAGGGTATTCAATAATGATAACCTTTCATCTGTGTCAGGAGCATTGGCACGTTTGGGATTTCATTCTAGCTTTAGTTTGCCAGGATTTCTCAAAGGTAGTGACCAGTTTGGGCTAAGTTATTCAGTATGTGTAATAAGTTACTTTTTACTGATTACTCTTTTTAAAAGTAATAACATTACTTTGCTTATTACTTAGTATCAAAAGTAATTGGTCACCTTACTCGTTACCATAATACTTTTGTACCTTGTTGTTGGCCTTGTTCAGTTCAAAGTCAAACTGCTGATCCACTAAACTGTAAACACCCAGAAGATTTTTGTTGTTGCTGTCCAGATGTCGGCTGTGATGGAAATAAATGCATGTATACTTCTCTACCTTCATCTAATATTCTCTCAGTGCTTATTCTCTCTTGAGGAGCCAAACAAACTCAAAATAATAACAATAATTCCACCTGTAGAGAGTATTCCTCTCTCCCTCTGTCTCATTCTCCATCCTCCCTTCAACTCTGTTGCATGTATACTTGTCTACCTTCAACAGTAGCTCAGTGACCTTAGTTGTGGAGTACGTTGGGCTCACTTTGCCTTTGCCTTCCCACTGCTTGTTACTGGTCTGTGAAGTTTTTTACAGATTGACCCACCAGGTGTAGCTAGCCTCTGGGCCGGCTAGGCATCTGGCAGTGCATTGAAGCGTATTTGGCCACAGCGGCCAACAACCTTGGAGTGCTGGGCGTCTCATCCACACATTGGATAAGGCGGATCTTCTGGTCCATACCATCAGCCAGATGTATAACCTTATTCAGGGTGACTGTTGCAGGGTGTATGACGTCACTGGCTGCAGTAGGCTCTTACCCCATGTGGCTGAGGATTACCGCCCTGTAAGGGAAGGATCAAGGTGAGCTCCTGGGTGCTCCCATCACCTTGGAGGGATTCTCTGATCCAGCTCATGTTCTGCTCAGCGTTTTAAGGCTTGAGGAGCTAGGTAACACAGCTGAGCAGCCACCTGCCTCTTGCTTCTTCTAACTATGAAGGAGACCAAATGTAGTGCCGAGAAGAAGAAGTGCACAGGCAGGGCAGACTGCCATTAGCCCCCTGTACTGCCGCTCCTCAAACAAAGTTATCAGGAGGTGGTCATCGTCCTCCTCAGGATTACAGCCTGGTTGGAGAAACCGGAACATGTCCATGAGCACATGCATCATAGCCAAGGGGGCTGCTTTATTCATTTTCTTCTCCCATACTGTTGGAGAGAGTGAGACAGGAGCAACTGAAGGTCATTCTCGTAGCACCAGACCACCACTCGGCCACTCCATAACCATCCGGGGTTGTTTGTCAGATGCAGAGGCAGCAAGGATCCTGTGTGACAACCATATTGGTAGCCATCCTCATTGACCGGCTATGTACATGGAAATTTCCAGTGGCTGAATACCAGAGTCCAGCACAGGGCTCTGCTCATGTTTATAGTACTAGGGTTACAGCACTGTAACCATCATTACAGTTCTACAGTTAAAGGATAAGTTCACATTTTGTCAGGTATGTCTTTAAACAGCACTTGCATCTTCATATGCAGATTGAAAAAGAAACCTAATTCCAAACTTGTGTAGTCCTGTTAGGAAAAATCATGACCCACAATAGTATAATCTACAGATATGATCAACATGAAAAAAATGTGATGCTTGTGTACCTGTGTAATTACATCTCATGCCAATTTATCATCTGAAAAAACATCCAACAAAATGAATGCTACTAAAAGTGTTGACTTTCTAACAACCTTGCTAGTGATTTGAACTGTTTTGTTGTTAATCCTGTCCATTTTTTTTCTCTCCCTTGAAAATAATCCTGCCAAGTCCTGTCCGGTCCAACAGCATTTCACTTAAGCTGTGTCTGGCTGTGTGTTCAGCAACTGCAGCCTGAAATATAAGTTTCTGATGAGGTTCTAGAATACTGATGCATCAAAGGCATGAAAAGCCCTATGTAATTCTGTGGCACACACACAAACAAGGACACACACAACACAGGGACACACACACACACCAAAAACAAGCCAGAGACCATCTTGTGATGGAATCACACAAGCTACAACACCCATCGACATGTAAATGTTCTTACCTACAGTATGAGTGCATTACTACATTATTTCCTGAGTACTCTGTGCTCATGGGTCAGAGTATGCAACAATGAATTAATTATTAATTGACTCTCAAATTGATTGCCAATTATTTTGATAATCAGGAAATCAGTTTGAGACATTTTTAATTAAAAATGCCCAGATCCTCTGATTCTAGCTTCTCAAATGTGAATATTTTCTAGTTTTCTTTACTCCTCTAAACTCTCTAATTATCTTTATATATTTTATTATCTTTGGGTTGTGGACAAAACAAGACATTTGAGGATGTCATCTTGGGCTTTAAGACAGTGATCAACCTTTTTTTTTTTTTAGAATTTTCTGACATTTTATGGACAAAACAACGAACTTGATTTATTGGTAAAATAATCAACAGTTTAACTGATAATTAAATAATCATTAGTTGCAGCCCTAATCATCTCCTCAGTGATAAGCAATGTCTTTCTCATACACAAGCTGGAGTGATAGGAGTGTTTGTCTCTCATTTACCTTCAGCTGCTTCTATGCAAGATACTGAAAGGAACAACAACAGTGACACTAAGCTAGCTGCTGTGACATTTGCAGAATAGCCATCTGTGATGTGTTCACGGACCTCACAACCAGCTCTGTCCTCCTGACAACAGCCCCCCATTAACCAAACTTCCATTGATGGAAGGTTTGTGGTGGGGCTGAATTGGTATATCACAGCTTTCTAGCTGTTGCTCCACAGCTGGTTGCCCACCTTCGATGCAGTTTCACAAGGACAGATTGGAGCAGATTGGATGGACAGGACACTGAGCATGGGTTATTCTGTGCAGTTTTGCGTGTCCCTTCTCCAGTGGTGTGAAAGAAGTAAATCTGTCCTTCCAGGAGAAGATAGATTTTTTTTTCACAGATGTCCGATACTTGTTACAGAAAAAGGCAGTGTTTGTTTCAGGCCTATTCTGGATTTTGACATCCTGTACTGGTACATCAGCTGCAAGATGTTGCATGTCAACTATCAAGAGGTTACTGGAACTAGTTCTGCTGTTAAACTGTCGACCTCGAGGATGTGTTCTTTCATGTTGTGGTGGCACAGAAGTACAGGACATTTCTGCACTTTGCTTTTCAGGGGATAGTCTACAAATACAACCGGGTACCTTTGGGCTACTCCCTGGATCCCCACATTTTCAGTCATTGCACTACTTGGGCTTTTTCCTAGCTAGGCAATCCTCATTGTCATGGCTTGGTGAGATGGAGTGGTTGACAGTTATTCTGGTAGCTCCGGGTCGCCACTCTGTGCCGCGACTCTGTGCCACCACTCTGTGCTCTGGTATGCATAAATGACCAGATGTTGGCGGCCTAGCCATGGACCATACTCCAAGTCTGGAGAGCCCTTCTGAGACAGGCAAGCTGGACTGTCTGTAGAGGTTGTACAGAAAATCCAGGTAGTGACATTCCAACACTGGTGTGTGGAATAAAGCCTAGATCCCCCGACATGTTCAGTGCGATCTATTCTCTATTCTATTATCTGCTGGAAAGGGGGCTGTCTTATGCCACTATTAAAGAGTAAGCAGCAGTTGTCCTTTCTGTCACAAGGGTTTTGGCAAAAGACTTGTCCTCATTCAACCCCTTGTAAAACTTGTCCTGCAGGGGTTAGAAGGAAACTGGCACTGATACGTGCCTGTTGTGCACTCCTCTCTGAAGGCTTTGCCATTCAAGACAGCTTTGCTGCTTGCGCTGACCTCATCTACTAGAGTGAGTGAGCTTTGTGCCTTGTCAGTTCACCCCAGCTGCATGAACCCCTCCTCTTTCCCCAAGTATTTGAGGAGCATGTTCAGATTGAGATGTATGCATTCTGTCGTCCACCACATGGGGGGACATGGAGGCAAAATTACACCTGCTATGCCCAAAACATGTGTAATGTTTAATGCAGGGCTTCCATCAGGTGCTCTACACAGCTGTTCGTGTGCCATGGAGATGCTGTGGCCAGTAAGTCTAGTCTGTGTTAATATAATTAGGTGTTACAATATCGTAACCTTCAGTATTCCAGCACCAAGAACAGTATTGTGTGGGGCTGTGCATTTTCCAGAGATGAAGTGCATATTATTTGGCTATAGCCAAATGAAATTTGCACAGGTTTTAGGTGCTCATGGGACTCTCAGATCCACTGAAACTGATTGGGGCAATCACTTTGTGCCGCCATTGCCTTTCTCCAGACTCTATCCTAACTCAAAAATATTACCCCAGCCTTGTTTTTTGTTCTTAGTTTGAGTGCCTTCCTAGCTCCTCCCAATCACACTAATCGCTCTGGAACTGCATTACAGTTTTCTCAGTCTGTTCTTCACTGTTACTGTCCTTCTGCTTCCTGAACGAAGGCTTAGAAGAGATCACCTGAGCTTTCCAATTTCTTCCAAGGGATCGACATCCCTGGTGAGTTTGGCAGCAACCTTTGTTTCTTCTCTCTCTCTCTCTCTCTCTCTCTCTCTCTCTCTCTCTCTCTCTCCATGATTTGCTGTCCTCTCTAGTCAGCATATATTCCTCTCTTCTTGAAAATAATAATGTTGAAATAATGTGAGGCATTTCTCCCTAAATGACAACCAAGTCCTATCTACTCCAACTGCAATTCATCTCTGAAACTGTGTCAGTGCAGCTTCAGTTATAAGGTTCTAATAAGGTTCAATAATGTTATTATACATCAAAGCCACGGAAAGTCCTACAGAATTCTGTGACACACAAATGTACATAGGTCATGCAACCACACACTCAAGTCACTCAAGGAGCTTACAAATACACATACAGCTTACACATGTTGTGGCAGTAAGCGCTCGTGGGGGACATTTAAGAAATACAAGTAGATATGGTCTGATAATAGTGGCAAATACTGAATAACATCTGATGGCAAAAAGACTAAGACACATTCTGTCTGTCTACAGATTAGCCCAGTTGTTGTCAGTTGGAGCACACCCAGATCCTTTTTTGCCCTAGTTAAATTTGGGAAAGGGATTTTTTTTCTCCATGCAGTTGCCAATATTATATATGAATGGTAGTACAGAAACAGTATTTTTTTTTTCAGTAGCTGTTTTAAGAGATATGTAAACCAGATGAGCATAAAAAACATATTTTTATATTTTTTATTTAACAAAAGAAGCCCAAGTTCTCAAATGTTGCTTAACCCAGCCAGACGAAAAACCTTTTTATCTAAATTGGTAACCTCTAAAAATTCAAACAAGATTACAAATCTTACCAGACATTTAATGCCAGCTTTTCGTACTTAATATTAAGGCTACAGTGATCATTTTCATTATCGATTAATCTGCAGATTGTTCTCTATTAACTGAATAATTGTTTAGTCTACTTAATGTTTTTAAAAGTGAAAAATCAGAGGTTTCAGTCCAATGTGCCAAACCCTCCCCAATAAACCTTTTGTTGACTGAGGGTACCAGCAAATATAACGTTTGTTGCCATTTGTGATTAAAAATGAATTTAATAATTAATCAATTATCAAAATAGTTACAGATTAATAATCTGTTGAACAATTAATCAACTAATCGTTTAAGCTCTATTAATCACTTTTGATGCTCTATGCTACAGCCACATTTTAGACTGTACCAAAAGTATAAAGTATTGAGGTTTGATACCCTGCCCTAGTTACTTTATGTCTGACACTCTTCAGTTTCTTCGGCTTTGGGCAGAATAAAAAAAAATGGATGGATTGTTCTCAGCCATATAAAATTCTTTAATTTAGTATTTTTCCACTTTGATTCAATTTATAAAAAATCTGTAGCTGCTTCAGTGAAATTGGTGTTACTGGTTTTCTTGGGCTAGATTACAGGCAGTTTAATCAGACGCTCTTTCATGGTTCTGCTGCTTTAGTAGCTCTCTTCTCCACTCCAGAATAAAAGCAGAGAGCTGTTTGAGATTGTGCCTCTCCCTCTCTGTCACAAAGGAGAGTGGAGAAGCTCTGGAAGCCCCAGAAAGCCCACAGCTCAGCTACATCACACGCTCAAAACAAGCAATACACACATAGATACACATGAGCACAGTAATACACGGCTTGTGCACAGAAATATGCACACATGCAGAGTCAGAATCCCTCAGTTCTAAGTACCCACGCCCACCTACCATCCAAGAGCGAGTCAGACAGCGGCTGCCTTTGAACGTGAATTGAAAGCCCAACTAGACCCACAGAGGCTAACAGCTCCACCCCAGCAAACTGCTGCATCTCTCACTCACCCTTCTTCTTTCTGTGAAAGAAAAGCAGCTATGACAAGTGTGAGAATGGCACAGGTGTACATGTGTGCCTGTCACCTTGTTTACGCACATGGGTAAACATTGTAGGAGTGTATGACAGTAGCTACTGAGAGATGTTCATTTCTTATTCATTAACACATACTGAGTGCATCTGGTTGACGAAAGTCAGCCTTGACAAGTCCCCAGCCTAATTTGGAGCTGATTTTTGGGCGACGAAGAGTGCAGAGCAGACACTGAAAGCAGCCAGTCGGCACTAAAAAGCCAAGGCCAAAACTCACATCACAATTACCAGTGATGAATAATTCACTGAGTCAGAAACATTCAGGGAGTGTTGCAAAAAACGTTAGCTCTCTCCACCCTCTCCGCTTGGCTCTTTGACTCAGTATCTCTGCCTGTAGCTCTTTCTTTCTGTCTCCCCGTCTGCCTTTCTGACTACATCACTTTCTGCCAAAATCTTTCTTTCTCCTTGAGGCTGGCACGTGAGTTAGATACACAAGCAGGCAATTAGTGATGTTTTTTTGGAGCAGACTAGCTAGTAAACATTCTATCATGTTCAGAGCACAAACCTCCTCCCATCGGCTAATCTGCTGCTGCGAGCTGGGTTGAGCTAAGGGAGATTTTCCTCAACGATAATGCTCAATTCACCATTTTGTGGTGGAAATCAGAGAGCTGATACCAGCTGGCACCTTAATCTGTATTTATGAAATATGAGTGTATAATTTCTCTCTCCCTCCCCTCCCTTCTGGTTCTTCTTTTTCTTCTTCTGCTGGGAAATAAAACATTAACACACTCCATGAATAAAGAATACTTCACTTGAAGACATGACAAACGCTCGCCATTTCAAGCAGCTGATGGAGAGTAAGAATAATGACTTAGTCTGCTTCCATGAAATCTGCAGTACTGTATATTATCTCTTTATTTTAAGAACCATTCATTAGAAGACCCACAGAGACGTTTTTTTTCCACCTTCAATTAACCAGATAGGTGAATTAAGACCATATTCCCTTTTGGTAGTTTGGCAAAAGGCCTCAAGAGGAGAAGAGGATGAACGAGCAAATAAATTATTTGAAGCAGAGCTACATTTTGTACCACTCCTTCAGAGAAAAAGACAGATCCTGCATAACCAAGACTAAGAAATTAGGTTGAGGGAGAGAAGAGCTTGGGAAAGAAATAGAAGTACTGTAGGTAGGGAAAGTAGCACAGGAGGGGAAAAGGCGGGAGTGATAATGAGAGAGATTATGGGTGAAAAGCATTATATACTGTGTGTGTGAGAGAGAGAGAGCATGAGGCAGAGAAAAGAGATAGGGAAAAGAGAGGAGAATTCTTCTTGGCTGAAATAGCCTTGCTGCTGCAACAGCTGGGTTTCAGTTTGCGTCAATCATTTGATAAGAAATAGAAATCTGAATAAATAGACGGCACAGTTTCTAGAAGACAACAAAAAACAATGTGTGAGTGGGTCTATCGTTATTTTCTGATTTCACCAAACTGCACTCAGCCCCACTTGGTCCAACTGCAGCTTGACAAGTTTTAGCTATAGCAAACTTTACAAACGAGAGTAACAGTGCATTTGTTGTAGGGCTGTGATAACTGCATCACTGAAATGCTGCAGTAATGTGATGCTTACCATGAGGTTGAGCTCATTAATGTCACCACCACAAATTTTATTTTGAAGGGTCAATCTCATGTTGAGATCAACACATCAATCTAATACATCTATGGACCAGCGCTGTCACATATAAGTGAGGGGAAAAGCTTCTGATTGGTTGACAAGTCAGGGACACAGTCTCTGATTGATCAGCAGACTCAACCCAAGGTATCTGGGGGTGGCCAGTGGGCAGCTAACAACATGCTAACAACAACAGCTGTTTCTAAGATGGAAAAATGGATAACTAACTACAGATGACATTTGGTGTTCTCATTATGGATGAACTATACTTTCATGACACTACTTATTGTGACTTTAGTATTCTTGTGGAATTCTTCAAACTCACACGGTCACATATCAACACATTCTAAACAAGAACAAATTTTCATTGTTAAAACGACTGTTATGCACCTCTGAACAGATACAAACTACTAATACAAAATTCATAGTTAGACAAAGCTACTGTGGCTCCATAAAATAATAAAACTCTGCAAAACACTGTGCAATAGCAACCAAGTGTAATACCATCTTCTTAAAGAGGTATCTTGTAAATGCTTGGTTTTATTCAAATAGTCCATTTTCAACACATTGTTTCAATACTAAGAATCTCTTTTCATGCAACACATTGATGCTTCAAACCTGTACTGCTTCATCAAAGAATGAGCATTGTATTGTATTGTATATTGTTCACTCAGGTCTGTCTGAAGGATCTCTATCCATCTCTGTCAGTTTAATAAAACCAAACAATTAGTCCACTTTAATGGGCGGTGTGTTTTTTGAATGAAACAGTGAGGCTTATTGACTTGTTAAAAGCGTCTGCTGGCTGACATCATGCATGTCTTTCCATTATGAGGATTAGAGGAGGCAGCAAAATGCACCTGAGGATTCAGCCAGAGGTTATTGTTGTTGATGTTAAAGAGGCTGTGGTGAGGTAAACGTGAGCATACACACACGCATGTATATCTTTCCGTCACACACTTGCCATTTGTCTTTCCACTTGTTTGGAGAGACTCATCAAGTCTCTGAAGATGTCATCTAATTGAGACTCATTCTTTTGTTAATAATTTAAACCCCCCAGAGAGGTTAGGGTTAAAAACACAGACTAACCAACTATGAATTAGGTTGAACCAGATACATGACACCTGTGAGGTTGATCATTTTCCGGACGTGTCAAACCACCGCAAATAGATTATTTAGACAAGACTAGAAAAAGATTATAGTATGACACATAACGTGTGGTGGACTGTGATGAATTTATATGTGTCTGTTTTCTGTATTCCTTTCTTGTGAAGAAAACATTTATTTAAAAAATAAATCTAATTATTAAGACTTGGGCTATATTTTCATACTTTTGGCCATCATTTTAATCATTAATAACACTATACTCACCAAGTTATTAGCTAAGATGTGAGAGTGGTCAAAATATCTAAAAAATAAATCTATGAGAGCATGAACCATGAGCAGTGTTAACTGACCCCCTGGTTAGCTGAAGTTTTTTGACAGAGAAACCAAGGCACACTATTACAAATTATTACGCGTTACAGCTCACAGGCCTCCTGCTTCAGTTTTGGCCTACCATGCTGGTTGTAGCTATGCACACAGTTTATTGTTGAATCAGTGATTACCATCCACATTTCAGGTGCTCTCTTTCTCCAAATAAGATAGTTTGGATAATGTAACTTAAGTGTTGTTGGCTTGTTTCTAATTTGTTTAATCATATGAGTGCTTGTGT
>JAJHUR010091929.1:16035-27931 GCA_027495735.1 Lutjanus campechanus | reverse complement strand
TTTCTTGCTTTCCAAGAGAAATTGTATGCGACATTATGCAAACATCTTTCAAGAAACTGTCTTTTCTTTTTCCCTAAGCTCCATGCGCTGTATTATAAACACCTTCACCCAATGAAACACTTCCCCAGAGCTTTATTGGAGTAAACACACAGTGATACCAGACAGGGCGACAGGCGGTGTGCAACTATAAGGCTAACAGCTATGAAACCGCTTCTTCCCTCTGGCAACAGAGTGTACATAACTAAACAGCAGATCCTCGGCAGCAAAGAGAGAGGCTTGCCCAAAGGATAAACTCCTCCAGGAAGCCTTGAAAGAAATTGGTTATTAAATAAGGTAGGCCGGAGATAAAGATGTCAGCAGTAATAATGCTTTTCATTTTGACTCTGATCTTATTTGTTCAGATGGGAGGGTGAGCCGCGCAGCCTCACCGAGTTGACATAAGGGTTTCTCCCACTGCTGAGAGACTGATCTGTCAGCAGATACATGGCTACGCCGTCTTTGTCGCCCTGCCCTGGTGAGGACAAACTAATATAGTGGAACTGCAGAGGTGGCAATTTCTTACTAACACACTTAATACTCCATACATACACACAGACGGGCCTGAGCAGTCACTGCTGATGTATACAGGCTGAGGTGGTTACACTGAGGTGCTCTGCTGTCTTACATGTCCCAGTGGCAAACAGAAATGATGGGACACACTGTACAGTAGACACAAACCATTTGGTCATCCGTCTGTAAACAACCCAGAGCTCAGCCTGTGCTCGCTGTGTCTTATTCTCTGCTAGTGTCAGAGAAGTGTTTCTGCTAAAGTGAGCATCTGTGAGCCGAGGAGAGGGTGTGGAAAATAAACACACAAATACTGATACAACTTCTAAAATATGATTAATACACTGTGTTAGATAAACACACAACATAAAAGGACACATAATGGAAATCACCTGGAGACACAATTACTTGGGGAAGAAACTAATTAAAGAGATCAAAATAATTAAGAAAATTTACATAATTGTTGTTGAAGTTCTTTGAGAAAGTGCTCAAACAGGAACACGTCGGCGAGGAGAGTTTAACCAGAGGAACGTTCCAGAGCTAATTGGAGTTCAGCTGTAACAAACCACAATCCCTCTGCCTTTTCAGAAACAAAGTTAATAGCAACAATGGTCAGTAGCTCTATTAGCTTATTATACGGCTTTGTTAAATACTCGATTCTGATTGGTTTCTTTTAAAGCAGACCATTGCTATGAAGAGCAGGCCGTTGCTATGGATGCAGTTCTGATCATAGACCCTGCAAGAGCAATAAAATCATTTTTAAATCCATAAAATTGTTTTAAAAATTAAAATTTTGTGTCAAATTATTGCTTTAATCAGTGGGATAATGTGCAGTGAGCAGGTCCTTATTGAGAAATACACCTTGTTCAGGATGATTCAGTTCATTCATCAGGTTCCTGCATTACCCTGTCGAGGTTTATTTCTCAATAATGACCTGCTCACTGTACATTATCCCTTGTTTTTATAACTGCAGTACTCAAACTCTGACCACTGAGCCACATCAGGTCAATCTGGCCCTATAGTGCAGTCATCATACAACATGATTTCATACAAACTGCCACAAAAACTCAAAAATATGTCACTTTTAACAAAGTCTTAAGACATCCAAGTGGGGGAAAGCATTGCACTGATGCCACAATTTCCCATCGGCGCCCATGCATGTCTTCTTCTTTTTCGTCTGATGTCCACACAAAGGGCTCAGTAATGTCTTCAGTCAACCACAAACTGTGACATGGCGTTGGATGCACTACAGGGAATGTGCAAAAGGAAATTCTTAACTTTTAGATGCATGAAAGGGACAAAATGACCTAGTGAGTTTTTTTTTTTTTTCATGAAATCAAGTTTTACATAAAAGCTTTCATATTTAACATGTTTATGTGGATTTATGCCAATTTGACAGTCACAAATATTTTATCCTCAGTAACATAAAAGTTCTTTTTTAAGTGATGGTCAATTTTTATTCAAATGTATGTTAATCTGTGCCAAAACGTATGTGGATTAGTGCCAGTTTGTATTGACTTGTATACAAGAAGCCGATAAGATTAAGAAACACATCTGACCTTTATGGTGTAATTTATGTGAGGTTCATCTTTGCACAAAATGCCTGAATTAAAAAGGGCATATCTGGTAAGATCATATTCAGCCAATTTTCAAAACTTTCCCATCATACAAGACTTTCCTCGCTCATTCAGAACACACTGAGCACACAAAATGCCTGGACTATTATACACTGACAAACCTGTAAACCAACCGGCATTTTAGCTTATTAGTTCATTTGGTACATCTAGGATAAACTAATGCAGTCTAATACAACGTGCCTGCAGCAAAAATCCCACCTCCATGAAGGTTATAATATTCAGTTTTTGTTTAGTGCAGTGTTCAGTCCACTTTATGGTCATTTTGAAGCCTGTAGTTGTTTGTGGTGCTGTTGAATTGTACTGTGTTATACTGACAGGTGTTTCTAATGTTCAGGACTAAGAGCTACAGCGACAGCTGCCCCACAACTATACAACTCCCTCCTGGCATTCATTTCTCCTTTGAGGATTTCAAGAGTCAGCTTAAAACACAGTTTCAGTCGCTGGTCTTTAACTGTGTCGAGCCCAGCCTGCACCTGTGTTACTGCTGAAACCTCCGTAGGTGTTTGTTGTCTCTCTGTTCACAGTTTGTTCTATCTTGTTTGTCTTTCAAGGTATCAAGGTAATTTGTTGTCATCATACATCAACAGAACAAAATAAAGTAAAGCAAGTTATTTGCATATGTACACATACACCCACGAAATAATTCTGTAGTGCATTTTCTGAATTTGTGTCATGTTGAATGTAAACCGCAGCAACAAGATGGTGGTGATGATGTGATCAACATCCTCACATAAAAAGTTTGACATCTGAGAAACATTATCCATCAATTCTGAGTTTGTGCATAAAGCATCATGGATGTAAGCACAGAGTTCTCCTCCCCTCGTCCTGCCAGAGTCTTGCATGTTGCATCCTATCAGGTCAGAACTGAGCCGTCAAGTGTAACACCTTGATCTGGGATGTTTTGGTGGAGCACGGGGGCACAGCAGTCTCTGGTTTCCTGCTGTTTGGCCAGCCTGAGTCCCATTTCATCTATTTAATTTTCCTGAGTGGACATCAGCCAGAAGCCGCAAGTCCCAGCTGGGTTAGCCTGGCTCCCATCCCCGCTCTCCTGCCTTCTTCATGGCAGTGCATCCAGCTGGTCTGGCTGCTGGTTGAAAGATGCCATGTGCACATTGTTCTGTCATAGGTGATACATGTTTCATCAATAAAGCCAACAAAAAAACACGATGAAAGGAGAAAAGTATTCTGACAGAAAGAAAGAGCTCCCGGCTGCAGCATCCGCATGTGCTGCCATCGCCATAGCAACATTGCTCATTACGTTAACATAAAGCTGCCAAATCCAAGTGATGACCATTTCATTAAATCGCATTTTTGCAAATGGAACTTTATTTTGGCACATTGCACACATTCCTCTTTCATATTTTGAACATTAGCACATTCTTTGGTCAATATTTTGGCCATTACTCCCTTTTAATTTTAAACACTGTAAAACCCTTAATTTTATAATATGCACGCATGTATTTAACTCCTCCAAGGAGGTCATGTTTTTGGTGCTGTTTGTTTGTCTGTTTGTCTGCAGGATTATGGAAAAAAGTACAGGCCCAATTTTCATGAAACTTGGATGTAGGATGTAGCATGGGCCAACGTAGAACCCATTACATTTTGGAGCAGATTTTTTTTGCAGGTTGGATACACAAATTATTTTTCACTTTCACCGGTGGAATAAATAGATCTTAAAATCCAGTAGATAGGAGAAAAGTTCAATAGTGATTAACATACATACAAATCGGAGAACCAGTAAAATTGTAACATCACCACAAAGTTTTTCTTAAACTAAAATGTGGCTGTGTAAACATAAATACACACACATCATGCAAGTAATTATTCTTTTACTCACTTCCAAATATGAATTGTCTGCAATGAACTAAACAAGAATGAGCAATATTACTGACCGTGAGGTTTGCACTTATTGATTTGCATATCATAAAAGAGTGGACTATCGGTCTTGGCTGTGCTCTCTGCTGTCTATGCATCTAGTTTACATATTTAGGTTTGATATTTATGACTGTTGTCTTTTCCTTACTTATTATGACTATAATTCTGGTCATATTAGTGGCGATACAGCTACAATGAGGTCAAAGTGTAACGTCAGTGGGCAGGGATTGTCAAGCTGCATTCCTTTTATTGATGTAGGGTAGGGTTAAATAAAACCGGAGACTGTATGTTTATACTGCACAGGAGTGGCAGGATACAGAAGAGGTGAAACGAAGACATGATTGGTTGACGCATCACTGCCTCATTGGAGCGCTGAAAAAAGTTGAGGCCAGCTGAACTTTGAGCTGTAGCGCCTCACCACACAGCGACAAGTGTCAGACATCAGTTTCAGGCTTCATGTCACTGGCTTCCATTGAAAATGACTTGCAGCCTGATGCTTTGTCTCTGGTAGGCTCAACGTACCATCATGCACCAAAATATGTGGGCAGATTCCTTGCATGTGAAAACTTGTTTGGTAAAAAAACTGCTTCTGATTTTTCTGTTCTGTTTTTCTTTAAATCAACTGTCTGGTATCCTGCTCGTGTCACAAACACACTACTCCACTTACAATATGTTGCCTGCACCCCTTTATATTGTTACTGCGTGCCAGAGACTCAGACAACATATTCTTCGGTTAATTAATGGTTATAAGGCCAAAAAATAATGAAGTGTGCTGAAAGTTGGACCACTGAAGACGGGGGACACTTAAAATAGGTCAGGTATTATCTCTGTAGCAGGAATAAGAGCTGTGATTGGACAACTGACAGCAAACCACCTACAGGGTGCGCTCGTTAATCGTCAGTCAATGACACGCGGGCTGGCTGGAGATCAATATTAAATGGACTCGCTCACTGGCAGCCTCTCAACCTTCCCACTCGGAAATTTCGGCATTAGACCATACCACAAAAAGCCACATGGCTGACAAAAAAACAAAAAACAAAAAAACAATCAGAAGGGTAAACACAACTCACTGTAGAGAAAGCCAATTCTATTAAATATTTATAGTTCCTGTTTCTTACTTTTACTACATTTCTTTCGGGTACATTGAACAAAAGCCTTCTGTTCCTTTCAATAACACAAACATAAAACATCAACAATCAGGCCTAAACTCAGTTTTAATCCCACTCTTTTTTAAGAGGCTTTGTTGTGACTTTATAGCTGCTCTTTTTTCTCAATACAGCAGACGTCCAGTATAAGGACAGTAACAGCTACTGCTCCTTTTCTCATTATGTCTGTGATGTATTACAGGCCGGGTCAGTTTGCTTAAAAATATGCTGTCCTTACTTTTTCTTTTTCCGGTGTCACCAGAAAAGTACCAGGCATATTAAAAAAAACAGTTAAAGTGAGGATTTTCATAACATGGGAGGCTTTGCAGAAACTAAAAACACACGTGTGGTGGATATTTTAAAGGTTGATTCCAGTCTGGACTCTGTGGGCCTCTACAAACAGTGTGTGTGAACATTTTCCACATGAATCTGGGACTCAGCAATATTTTCTTATCAAAATTTATTCGTACTCTGCTAACAAATTTAGAACTGCTTCAGACCGCACAAATGACAACAGCCCGGCTGTCTTAGAAAATGTTGAAACACACCTTTTAACTAAATGCAAAGCATCTCAAAACTGTATTAATTAAAACTGCTTTAATAGAAGTAATGGAAGTGTTTTATCATAGATGTCCTGTTTACCTGTTTTTATGTTTACCTCATTATTATTATTATTATTATTATTATTGTTATTATTATTATTATTATTATTATTATCACTAAGTGGTGAAAGTCCTTGCTGAATGTCATCACTTTCACCCTCATTTTTGTTTATCCCACCACTGGATAATTGCAGTGAATCTCTGGGCTAACAGATCCTTGTTCTTGCTCCTTTTTCTTCACCTGTTTATTTTTCTTCTGGCCTATTATTATTTTTTCCGCATCAACTTTAATGTCAGAGCCTTTCTTTTTCACCTGACACATAGTCTGTTTCTCCGGGGACACAACACGCGTGCCTCGTGTATTGCAGCCCAAGGAATTTTTATTATGAGTCGCAAAAGTGAGCATTTTCTGACTTCCTCCGCAGACACCGACAGTGTAGCAGTGTGTTCGAGACACTGAGGGGGGGGGGGGCAGCACTCCGCGCTGGTAGAAAGCTGGTAAAACAGAGAGGAAAAAGTTATTTCCTGATTGTTTCACAGCGATTATGCTCTAAACACGAATAAACACCCCCACACACAGCAGCAACACCTGATTGTGTCTGAATGTGACATTATTACAACTTCTCCACTTCTTCCATGATACTTTTCTGCTCACACAGATTTCCTTACAAAGAGAAACAGGGGTATGGCAGTATGCAGCCTGCAGACAGCAAGCCTGTCAGTTTAGAAAGAACAAACTTGTTCGGTGCAGACGTTTCATGAATCAGATGGTAAGTTTGCATGAGAACTAAGAACATTTCTATACACGTCAGTGAATGAGGCCCAGTCTCCCTAAATTTTAAATCAATAAAAGATGGCTGTGTTATTAGAGATGTCCAAGCTCAGCTACATATTAAAAAAAAAAACAGCTTATGAAACTAATATATTTAAACCAAGACCTTAAAATAAGGTCAATACAGCTATTATTTTAATGTCTTACAGGCATATTTAATAAATAATGGGTTGGCCAATATTAAAGGACTAAAATTTGATTGGGACATCCCTGCTGGGTGCTTATATAATAACTAAACACGTTCTTACTTCAGTCTTGCCAAATATGGGAGCTTGGCCAGTGGCCCTACGTTTCAAACTCTGCAGATGCTCCTCTTGTAGCGTCAGTTTTGCGTGTGCATGGCTCTGTGGTCAAAATAGCAACAGTGAATTTGCAACTTTCAAAACACACTTTCAAAATAAAGACAAAAAAATGACATGAGTAGGGTTCGGCAGCAAATTATGTATGTAAGTCACGTACAAAAGTTACATAATGTTGAATAAGAAGTCAATGTTGACTACTGGTTTCACAGAGGACACAAGCTCCGGTCGCCTGGGTGAAAATCCTGCGTTTGTTTGACCCATCCATCCACCCCGCCTCCTCCTGAAGTGGGCTTTATACTACATCACCTGACTTTGACAGCACATTAAAGCATAACACGAGCAGCACGCCTCCAGAAATGATACTAGAGGTGCACCTGCAGTGTCATTGTTTGAAGCAAAAGTGCATTGACCAAGCAGCCACTTTCCACATGTTGGAAGTGAGGAAAATTAAAAAAAAACATACTTTGGGTCGAATAAACATGTTTTGTCCCTTTATTTCACTTAATAAAATATATGACAGTTTTCCATGCATCAGTGTTTAATAAAACATTTTATCTAAAATAATTTTAGAAAAGTTTCTTCATTTAAGACCACAGTCTGAGGAAGCACCCCACTTTTCACACTCGACACTGGTACTTTATTCTATAGACATTTTTGTACTCAGCATCAGAATGTATTACCCCACCTCCTTAACATATTGTCTAAGTATAAGTTATTTCCTGCAGATAGAAAATTGCCTTAAAAGAGAAATCTTTTAAGGAACTTGGCCTAACTGGGGCAGAGACAAACTTTGGTCATTTAGCTCTGCCAGGTTTAACTAAACTAATAAGATTACTTCTGCCTCGAGAGCATCTCTGCCTCTGAGAAATGTTTATATAACTAAAACTCCAATTTGCTTAATGCAAATAAACTGCAGCTCATTGTCTCTTCAGGCCTCCCTCAGCTCTGTCCTCCTCCAAACCAAACGTAATTTCTCTCCCTGCTCCCCTGCCACTTGATCATGCAAATCAATACAGGCTATAAATGCTATAAAGAGACGAAGCTAACCACCATGCAGTTAAAAACTAATACTCAAAAGCCTCATAATCTCATATATTTTCCATGTGACTAATATTCACTTTTTTATGCCTGAAGTTGCACAGAAGTTTTGTACATGGTGCAGGATACAGCTGCCCCTCACTAAAGAGCAGTTTTGTGGAAATGTTGCACCAAGAATTGATCCTTCACTAAGGCCCGCCTCTGAACAGCAACTGTCCAGTCATAGATTAGCAACCATAACTAGGCACTGCAGGCTTTGCAGTTTTCTATACGTTGCAGTGGTGTGTCTGGGACTCTAAAACAAGAAATACTGTTTCATGAGTTCGGAAACTGGTGTCTTACTTACTATCTCTCAAGAACCTAAAACACAAGAGCACGTGTGTGGAATCAATTGAGCTTTGTGTTCATCTTCTCTAACGTACACTGTTAACGTTAGCATGCCCGGCAACTAGCTTACTAGCTGCAGTAACGTTATGTCCTCTGCTCTGGCTGGGTGACCAACTCAAGGTCCACTGCACTTAATATATTCACTGCACTTCCTTTTCCAACATTAATAAAGGTATTTCTGCCGTTTATTGTATGAATTATGTATACAAGGGTTACCAGACATCCCCATTTATCAGGAACAATCCCCATTTTTGGAAATGTCTCTATTTTCAATTGTGTGTCAAAAACCAAAAAATAAAATCACCTCGTACTTGTTTTGGCCAGCAGAGGGGGCAACTTGCCACAGCTTCTTCTACTAGCTACTTGCTCACGCTAGTTCTAGAGAAAACTGCTGTGGAAAACTCATCCAAAAGCTCGCCAGTGTCTCTACATTATCACCCAAAATGTCTTTTTTAAAGTTGGTTAGTTCGTACATAATTTTAGCCTCATCAGCCTGCGCCATAGTTTATTACGGAACAACAATTAACCATGGTCAAAATAAATGGAACCAGAATTGTCCCCTGTTTTTTCACAATCATAACATTTGATATCTTAATGACATATTGACCCTCGACCTTGAAATGTCCTTGATTTTCACCCTAGTGTAGGCAGCCCTTAAGTAGGCCAAACTAATACCCTTTTACAGGGTTCTTGTTGTCAGATACATTAAAATATTATCTGGAGATGGAAATGAAATCTAGCCAGTGAGAGCCAACAGCCAACAAAATCCACGGTCATCGGTCAGCCTGCTTTTGTAGGCTTCTGAGTGGAATTGAAGACAAGCGTCTGCTGGGATGTAGCTTTAGCCTCAGTCTTTTAGCATTAACGTTATATCATGTACGTAGCCGTTAAGTAACTATTTCAGACCCTTGCACAGGGTTCTTGTTCTAAAATATGTCAGATGGAAACATTAAAAAGTCTGCTGGAGACGGACTCCTCAAGGGCGGATCAAGGAGTTTAAGCATTAGCATTAGCTGACAATGGCTGGCTACACTTGTAAAATCTGCTAGCAAGAGTCAACATTATAACTGACAAAATCCATCATCATCTACAATAAATGAGAAGCTGCTTTTGTTTACTTCTCTGTGGAATCAAAGACCTTGTGTTTCAACAATTAGTGCTAATTACAATATTAATTCTGGCACCTTTATCACCGGAAACGTCATATGTACAATGCGAGAACATAGCAACAATGAGTAAGGAGGGTGGGGACATCACAAAGGGTCATTTATCACTACTGTACTTAAACCCATCTGACGTTATGAAGTATCTGAAGTTATGCAGTCAATTTCAACTTAATTCTGCCATACTAGCACTGTATCAAATGACAAACCATGACATTGTAGTGACAAACCCACAGATAATTATCACCAAACTCTGCAGATTTAGTATCATTCTGAATTAAGCAACCATCTATCATTCTCACACAGCACTCAGGGGGCTGAAACTGGAAAGGGGAGAGGAAATACAGCTTTGCTTGTAAGAATGACACCCACATTAACTTGTTAGGAGTATGTAGTAAGTAATTAGTAGCCAGATCAGCGATGAGAAAAACAATCATCTTTCATTAGACACACTTGTCTATTTAGGTACTTGCAGGCTGAGCTAATTTGTGGTATGAATAAAACTACACTTGTTAAGTGTTAGTCAGTAATTAATTCTAACTAGCTTACAGTCTGTTGAACACGGAGACATCAACATATGTTAAAGTCACTGAGGGTAACATTGAAAAAGCTTTACAAAATAATGAGGGAAAGATTGTCAGATTAATTAACCACAGATTGCCGGAAAAAGGGGTTTGACACATAGTGACTGTATAATTAGATATGTTCATATGCTTAGAAAATATCGTACAGACTTATAAAATAATGTACAGCCTCATTTTCTTAATATGGTAATTTCTAATCCGCGCTTCTCAGCAAAACGGATGTTACAGCATGCACAGTAACACAAATGTAGGTCTCATTTATTAGTAAATTATTAGTTTTGCATGATATTTCCCCAGCCTGCAGCTCTCAGCTCATTATCAAGGTATGACAGACGCTGTACCTCCCTCCTTTGGTGCAAAAATCTCTCAACAAAAGGTCTTAGGACATCACAAGCAATTTGCAATGTTTTTCCATAGGCCACAGCTCTATTTACAGGTTGTCAGAGACAATAGAACTTAATTAAAAAGAACACAGTTATCAACCTCATTACGGCCGTGAATTTAGGCAAGTCAACTCAGGCATCTCATTTAATTAACTAGCCTTTACAAAGCCGCTTAGCACTGCTGAAAAGTGAATCTCTGTATCTTTTTTTTTTCTGCTTTCCTGCTCTTTCCCCCTCCATGAACAAAAACACACAACACTGTTTCTGGTTCTTTGCTCCGTCTCAAGGTTACACACCCCTATATTAGTTGTTTACTGTGCTGTGGATCATTATATTTCAATTTTTGGACGTTTGGCTGAAAAACCTAAAGTAAAGGAGTGTCAGAACTTGATATTTTTCTTATAAAATGAACTGCTACAAACTTATATGTATTAATAGCAAGACTAAGGGTCTTCAGCTACCCCATGGGCTCTGTGCGGCTGCACTTAACATAATGTTGGCTGAATGGGAAGAACAGGAAAAACTCCCCAAAAACACCCCTCCCATTACTCTGACTTGGGAGTGATCATGCATTATTTCCAGATGGTTACTCCAACTGCTAGCCTCACAGTCACATTATTTAAATAGCCTTACTTAGCTACTTTTGCTGTGTTACTTACAGTATTTTGGAGTTAACAAGAGAAACCAGATACAAACAGACTGAGTACAGATGCTTTTTAAATAGTTAAATAACTTGTATTAGTGTTAATTTTGGATTTTGGCTGCAATGGCGGCTTTGTCACAGCTTTGTTGACATCTCTGCAGTTCTTATCACACAGTTGTGGACATCTTTTCTGACTTGGTTGCTCATAAATACCACCTTAATGATATGACATGAACATGTCATTAGGCAAAATTGTGCATTGAGCTAAATGCTAACATCAGCATGCTAATAATATCACACTTGCATTGATAACATGCCATGTTCAGAATGTGAAATAGTTTTGCAGTTATTTTGTGTATTCATGTGGTGTTGAAATAATGCAAGAAATAATGGAAAAATACATTCCCAACTGGGAAAATTCACATGAATGCTCCGTCAAGTTGGAAAGAAGAAAGAAAGAAAGGAATTTTGCTACACGACTTGACGCAGCAACATGAATCTTAAGTGGGACACTAGTCTCATGTTGCTTCCACATTGCCACTTAAAACCTCATAAACACGCCAAAGTCAGAAAAGTGACTTCCGAATTCGGGAAATGAGTTCCTCAGAGGTGCACATGAATGCAGCATTAGATCAGAAATTAAAGCAGCCCCACCACTGGAGCGCAGCCCACTGGGGCTCAGAGTACCATCTTGTCAGCCTCGGAGGCAGTGGCGCTGCCAAACAGTTCGATTAAAATTATTATTATCTTTTTTTTTTT
>JAJHUR010091928.1:0-11683 GCA_027495735.1 Lutjanus campechanus | reverse complement strand
TTTTTATTGCAAAAAACGCCTAAAAGCATTGCAACACGCATTTTTTTTTTTTTTTTTTTTTTTCCTTAGAAAAGCAGTTGTGAAAAAAAGGCACGTTTGTCTGCAACAATCATCCAAAACAGGCCACAAAATCCTGGAGGGCCTGACAATGCTAATACACAGTATCCTACATGCAGTATATACACATACACATCTAGTGGCAAATATACCTCTCACCAGGAATCAGAGATAGTGAGTTCATTTTCAAGCACAGCATCTTCAGGCTGCAGAGCGTGCAACTGGTTTTTTTTTTTTTTACCAAAGGGAGTGTAAAAGAGAGTGAAATAGAGAGATTAAAAGAAAGATTGGAAGAAAAGGACAGAGAGCTAGAGGCCCAACGGGAATAGAGAGACAGCATCACATGAAGGAGTTGACCCACCCGATCATCCAGTTACAACACCATCCCCCCATTCACTCAACACAACACTGCCTAGCCCTCTCATTAAGCAACCAGTACATCCACCAGTTGTTTTATTGGTCGTATCAATATTTGCTCCCTCTCCATCTTATTGCCTTTCACACACACACACACACACACACACACCCTTTGGAGCGCTTCACTTCCCAGAGGTCGCCCATGTGGCTGACAGCAGCAGTTCCAACACACACACACATGCAAGCACAATCACACTTTGCTACAACTACACACATGACAGAAATCTGTCTCACTAGTCACCTCCCTCTCTTACACACACACACACACATACACACACACCCACCAGCACCACCTGCTTCACTGATGGTACTTCTGCTCTACAACAGCCCCCTCCCATTTCTTGCTGCTCACACAAATGGTGCCTCCACCCAGTGCTTCCAGCACCTCATCCTCGTATCCAAGCCTCTCCCCAGGCGCCTCACTCCTAACCCGCTACCCATTAACTGCTGCTACCTTTCGGCATCACTCTCCTCAAGCGATGCCGCGCTCCACGAGCCCTCAGCCCAACCCCCATTCCCTGCTTCCACAGAGTGTGACAGGAGGACAGCCAGGTGGTTGGATAGCACAACACGCAGAATCAAAAAGATACCTGCTACACAAGTATGCATGGAGATAGGGTTGACATGCCTTGGGATGGTGCATTGCCCATGCTGCGACACGGACCGCTGCAGCTGAAAGTGATCGCGTTTCCTGTTCCCCCTCCTCTTTTTTTCCTCTCTCCTCCTCCCTCCTCCTGTCCCTCGCTTTCTGTTCTTCACAAAGCGCCGGGTCTCTCCTTCCCTGTGCCGGTCCCCGCGCTCCTATTCGCTCCCTCTCCTTCTACCGTCCTCCTTCCCTTTGTCTCGCGCTCGCTCTGGCTTTCTCTTCCCTCCGCTGGAACCTCCTTCGCGAGATGGCTGTGGTCCAGCAGCGGCGCTCCTGACGGCACTGCGCGTGTGTGACTGCGAGCACGTGCGTGTGTGTATGTGTGTGAGGAGGGAGAGGTTGAGTGGGAGAGCCTGAGTGTGTGTGTGTGTGTGTGAGAGAGAGAGAGAGAGAGAGAAAGAGAGAGGGGCGTACTCTTCAGCAGTATGAGCCTTAGGAGACTGTGCATGCCGGTGCAGGGATGCTCAGCACACAGCGAAGAATGAAGCACAATTTTTGCCCGTGATAAATTCACACTCCCTCACCCACTCCCTCTCACTTGCCTTATTTCTTCCCCATTACACATTATACTCTCTCTCTCCCTCTCTTAAAGACACAGGCGGCACGCTGCATTGCTACACGCCTACGGCACATCTCATGATATGGTAATAAAGGGGAGTCCAGGGACATGGTCCTGTGTGGGGCTCAGCAGCTGAGCTAGCAGGGGGGCGGGTGGAGAAATGCTTGAAGCATCTAGTGTGCCAGGAACAGGGGAGCGGGATGGGGGAGGGTGGTGCTGGTGATGCGAGGAAGGGAGAGACAAGAGTGAACACTTGAAATATCCCCTAATGACAACAGCATCTAATGATGAAGCTGTGTTGGGCCCGAGGCGAGGTTGCAAAAGATTGGCATGGCAACCGGAGCGCAGTGGCAGGTGAGGATGACGAGAAGGACGCCACAGGAGGGCAACCTCAGCATCACTGTGGCCTGTGGCTCGGCCCGCTGAACGTTCGTGTGCAAGCATAAATTATAGAGATGGGACCGATCTGATCCAGTATCAGTATCAGGGCCAGATATTGAAGTAGGGGTGTGGGAAATAATTGACAGTTAGATGCATCGTGATTTTCTCTTGAAAGATTATCAATCGATGCAGAAAAACTAATAAGTGGAAATTTAAAACCCAATTCTCACCTGCAATTTTGTAATATGAGCTGTACGTTCCTCACGGTTGAACCAATTGGGTGGTAAGGTTAGGTGATGTCTACCAAATTGGCAAATGGCCACAGTGAAACATCGCAATGAACAATGAACAAAAAGGGTCTTTGCCTCAATTCCACATGTCTGTAACTTAGTTGTGTTTAATAAGGAAACAATAATTGGGACATGCAGACGTAACGGCTCAACTCTATGCTAACTCTGAGAGGAAACACCACTATAATTCTCTGAACAAATTACAAATACAAACAAAAAGTTTACATCTTGGAATATAAAATAGCAAACTTAATGTGCGTTCCAAAACCCATACCACCATATTACACAGCATGTCAAATGCAGTGTGCCAAAAATACCAGGATTTCCCACTGCATCCGGTCGCATTTTGCAGCTTGCAAGCCGTCATGCTTTTCTGGTTATTCTGACCCACAATCCTTTATGATGGGTGTATGAGCAAAGGGTCAAAGTTCAAGGCGCAATGTTATGAGGAAGTAGTACATCCCAATCGTATGTATTCTGCATCCAACAGTACATACTTTGTAAGGGCAGTTGCAGGATGTACTAAAAGCAAAAAGAAAAAGTATGTGATGTGGAATGCAGGAAAACTCTCAGCAATGCATCATGGGAAATGAGGGTCATCTCTCAGCACTATCTGCAACACATGTGATTGTCACCAGTCACAATCCTACAGCACCCCACAATGCTTACATTACACAAGTTGCATTACACAGACTACACAATCTTTCCAGATGAAGAAAACTCTTCAGGTGTCAGAATCAGATCAGAGCTGAATAAAAGTGGATCGATGCATCTCTAATACATTCATTTTCTTCTCTTTTGAAGCCTGGCGACTATCATCTCCAGTCACCAACAATCAGAGTCCAGAAGTAGGGCAGCGGTATGTCTGCTATTCAAGACTGCCCTTGAAACACAATGGGGAAAATCCATTCTGAAATCAATCATGTACACGACTGTATCTGATAGAGGACAAAAAATGAGCAAGTAGCTAAGGGAAGCAGATGGATGGAGTGAAATCAAGGACACAGAGTGAAGACTGTCAGGTGTTGTGGATGAGAGAGATGCAGAGTGTTGCTGTCAAACAGAGAGAGGCTTTAGCAGCTAATGGGTGCTGATGAATTAAGAGAGTAAGAGGGAGAGAGAGAGAGATGGAGAGAGAGAGAGTAAAATGCCAGGAGATGGAGAGATAAAAGAGGATGGAGGGCCATGATGAGAGTGATGAATAATGTATGGTCAGGCTGCACATGACTTACACAGCGTACTGGCCTGTCCGTCATGTCCAGCTGGCTCGCACACTCAGGGAGAGGATACATCAGCTTGTCAGCTGGCGCCTTTCCTCCTGAGCTGAAAACAAGCAGACAAAACCCAGCAACAGCACAAATTTACACATTATTTTTTGAAGGAAGTTAAGGCAAGGAACATTTAAAAGACTATATTTAAGATGTCAGTGTCTACTAAAGGCTGTACAAATGGAATTATCCTTTATAAATGTCATGGAATGCATCCTAGGTTAAAAGAAAAGTCATTATATTTGGCAAAATTGGTACAAAAACACAACCTTATATGCTACAATAACAATGGATGTCCAACGTTAAATAAAACTGTCAAGTACACAAATGTCAATGTGTGTTCCAGGGCTGCAAAATATGGTAAAACAATCATATTGCAATTATTTTGACAGATACTGCGAGTGATTCACAATTAGTGGGAGTGATCGCCTTTGCATTAGATTTATTTTGTCACTGAAAAATTGTGGTGATGCGACATAAGTTGGGGCCTGTACCAAACAAACGTGTTTTCTTACATGTGGGGAACAAGATTTGTAGGCCAGGGTATCTCTGCAGCACTGTAGTGCTTCATTATAACACTGTTTTCTTCACACATTTTACCTTTATCAAAAAGCAGCTCCCGTGATTTCGATTATTGCACTTGGCCATGCTGCAATTTATATTTCGATGAACTGTGCAACCCTAGTGTGTTCGCAGGTATGATATTAGATATACATTTAATCCAGCAAAATTATAAGTGGACAAAAAGTAAATGAGGTTCGTAAACACAACAGAAAGAAAGTTTATTGTTGAACCTCATTCCCAGGGCATCAAACACTGACGTTCTGGGTTGGTAAAGTGTCTTGCGCGCAGCAAAATAATGAGAGCGCAGGGTCTCTGCAGACACAGCCACCACCACACACTTCTTCTGGGTCATAAGTGATGACTGAAAGGGATTATTATACGTCCGAGTCTATATATAGTTGCTTTTTGTTGGAACATGTTGCATGTTAAGCCTTTTATGTATATATGCAGAGGATGTATAGTATTTGACAACTTTGTGAGAGATCTTAATTAGAATCATGCTGTTCTGGGTGCTGGTACTGGTGCTGGAGGTGAAAATCATGTTGCCCAGCAGGGGTTGGTTACTATTTATAGCAAATGACCCAATACTGAGATCAGAACATGTTTTAGATGAAAGTTGGGTCTAAAGTAGCAACAAGTAAGCCCTAAATATTGGGTATCTGCCGGTACATGAGGATATGCAATGTTAATTAATATCTGGGCACCGAAATAACAGCTGGAGCCCACTGACTTTGACACACATTATTTTTTTTACAAGCTACGACATCCTCTTTAAATGATTAAGATGATCAGCTTAAAGGAGCAGTATGTAACAATTGCACATCCAAAATGCGCACTGCAGTCCAAAGAGAGCTGTGAACGGTATATTAAATAGGCTGAATTCCTGTTTGTTGAAGCGAGTTGTTCCCCCCCTGCCCCCTTCCTTCCCAGACGTGAGGAAGCTCAGGCAGGCTGCAAGAACCCTGCAGGAGTGCAAGACAGGACAATAAACAGACACTTACTCATTCAGCAAACTTTCAGCACTAATTTGAACTCCAATTAATGCGACACAAGCGATTTAAAGTCATTCCGACATATCATGGACATTTTAGGATATATTACAGGTTTATCCTTTAAATTTCTGATATAATATGAGCGAAACTTTGACAGAAATCCTCGGCCGGAGTTGTTAAAACTACAGAGTTGGCGGTTCTTTCCCTCACGAATGATCTTCAGAGCAGAGGACGGACACCGGCTCACAGAGAGCACTCCGACCTTACAACAGCCAAGCTTAATTTTGGCCTGCCATCAAGGTGCTAACTGAATCAACATTAATTAGCTGATATGATCTGCCGCCGGCAATGTTAGTCATTTTAACCGCCTAAAAATGACAAGCTGCTAGCTGAATGGTTTCTGCACTGGCACTCTTTGCTAATGAGACAGAGTTATTTTAGAGTCAGAGTTTAGGAAATCCATGTATTTTTCCAACCAGGACCAATTATTTTTTCACTTTGACACACACACACATATTCACTCACATATAGCAAAACGCTCACACTGTAGGCTGTTGTGAAGGAGATCAGTGCTACAACGCTAGAAGGCTCAAGTGGACAAAACACAGCAGAGCTCAGTAAAGATGAGATACGGTTTTGATTGGCTTCATCTTAGCCGATAGTGGGACAGTAGGCTTCAGAAAGATTAAAGAAAAAAATGCAACAATATAAATTTTACATCTGTAATGTGCCATTATTAATAACAGGCAGGCAGCTAACAAAGACAAATCTGATCTCTTTCAGAGGTTTTCAAAGCCTCCCGAGGAGAGCTCCAACGAGTTTCAGGGGAGGCTCAATGAATGGAAATGAAAAAATATTACATTAGTTATTATATTAGTTACCAAAGGGAATTAACATAGAACAGTCTAAATGTGTGTGATTTGGTTCTGGAGAAATAGTTCAGAGATACAGTAGTTGTTGGAAGTTTCTCACTTTCCCAGAGTCAGACGCTAGTAAATTCCTTTGAAGTAGGGCTGCAATGATTGATCGATTAAGCAATTAAATGTCAACTAGTAAATGAATTGCCAGCTGGTTTAATAATCAGTTAATCAGCTTGAGTAATTTTAAAAGAAAATGTGTCAATGTTCTCTGGTTCCAGCTATTTAAATGTGAATATTTTCCGGTTTTGTTGCTCCTTCATGAGTAAATTGAATTTCTTCGGGTTGTGGACAAAACAAGAGATTTGAGGACGTCATCTCGGGCTTTGGGAAACACTGATGGACATTTTTCACTGTTTTCAGATATTTTATGGACCAAACAACTAATTGATTAACCAATAAAATAATCACCAGATTAAGATCACAAGTTTCATTGCTGTACGACATTATACAAATTCTTTGGACAACAGTACAATATTTGCTGAGATCACAAAGGTTGTCACAATATCTCATTTCAATTCAATTCAATTCAGGGGCCTCAGTTACATTTATGTCAGTTCACAAAAAAACAACTAAACATTTTCTTCCAGACATTTGTGACACAGACACACCATGGGGATTTCAAAATAAAGGTGTTAAAGACAACAATATAGACCCCCTAACTATTAGGCTATCATGGCTCAGTTGATTGTCTATGGGTTCAAATGACATAACGAAGCAAGTAAACTAAGGAGGGGTGACGGGAGGCCTTTTCTGAGGGGAGGCCCAGGGCTTCCATTAATTACATTCTGCTGTGGCATTTTCATTGGTCCATTTCATTTGATATACACGTGTTGATGTGTCATACTTCACGCCAACCATGTGCACTTGACAGGCAATATATATATGGCAATTTAAATTGTGATTATTCCTTTTATACCGCTGCTATATTTCATGTTGCACACCTGTATAAAGCTAGTAAACAAACACAAACATAAAACTGCTGCAGTAGGTCTAACAGATCATCAGCCCAAAGATGATGTCATGTTGATATAATTTCCACGAGCTGCATCATTTGTGAAACAGCTTACTACACTACTGTCTGACTGACTGTATAAAAAAAAAACAATATTGGAGATTATGTAGTGCTGATGGCATGTTTTGCCTCAGGGCTTCAATACTGTACCGAGCAGGAAGCTGCTCATTGCAGAGGTGCATTCTGCTGAGTAAGTAGCTCTACAGAGTTGATGAGCACACTCTGCCACTGTTTTCTAATAAAATGACATCTGCTGTTTTTACTGTTGGCTCTGGATCTGACCATATTGCAGCAAGAATTATCAGGGCTCTCAATCTAAAAATGATGAGGGATCTTACTTTTATTTTTAAAGAAGCGATATGTAACTGTGCATGCAAAAATGAGAACTGCAGTCCAAATAGTGAGTTGGAGCCATAGGTCAGAAGATCTATGGTAGAAGCGAGTTATTTCTCCCTGCATCTCCTCCCCAGACTCGTGGGAGCCCGGACTGCCTGCAGGAACGCTGCAGAAGCGCAGGATGCACGCAAATAAACAAGCGTTGACGAGTGCTACGCCATAATTTGATAAGCGGTTTATAACTGCCAGTTTTCTGTTAATGAAAAGCTCAGCCTATTATCCTGAAATAAAGCCCACATAAGTGACTGCCCGTCTCACTGTCCGCCTGACTCCATTAACAAATAGCTCAATTTAACAGTTATAACAATCTACTCCTTCAAAAATATATATATTAAAGATTTCTTACGACTCACACAGACACTTACTCATTCGGCGAGCGTTCGGCTTTAATTTTGACTGTGATTAATATGAAATTGGCAAACAATAACACAACTTAGGGACCAGAATATGCTGCAGTGTTGTTGTTCAACTTATCATGTTTACTTGATCTCTGATGACATGGTCATTTTATTATTTATTACAGTAAATATATTACAGATTTGTCCTTTAAATCCTTGGCTTTGAAAGAAATTTTTGGATGTGTCTAAGGAGTTAAAAGAACCCAGTTTGTCCTTGTTGTCCTCCTTCTCTCCATCTCAGCTGTACAAGCTCATCGACCCAGAAACCCTTCAGCACATTCTGTGGCACAATAGATCTGCCCTCGCTTCAGTGGAAACTGGCCATCTGAGGTTATTACGGGGGGGTGGGGGGGTGGGACAAGGAGGAATGTCAATGACAGTGCAACTTGAAGGCAGGACGACAAGACAACCTGGACAGGCAGGAGGCAGAGGTGTTCTCACTGTATTAGAGACAGAGAAAAGGTAGCTGCCATAACTCATCGATCATCTTTCCACCTTCACTTGACAACATGCAGAAACACTCCGTGGACACGCACATGCACCAGTGCGCACAGTTGCTAATGTCTGGTTGTAACCTTCAGAGCATTACCCAATGACACTGTGCATTCAGAGCAGGTAGTGCAGCAAAAGGGATCCTCTGGGTACGACGAGAACAGTAAGAGGTCATGTATAGACCTAAATGACCACAGTGATGGATATTACTCTAAACCTGCGAGACACAGTGAACCAAGACTGTTCCAATTATATGGAAAACATTTATTATCGAACCATTTTAAACTTTGCAGAAATCCGGCAGTGCACTTACGCCCCTTTGTCCGGCGGAAACAATAGAGAAAAATGTTTAGTGCAGCCAATGAGCCATGTTCAGTCAGCCAACTCACAAAGAGTGATGCATTAGATACAAAGCCTGACACCAGCTATTATGTGGAATCTGTGTGTGTGGGCCATGTGCCAACCAAGAGGGGAGGTGAGCACCTTGCACTGCATGAGGAGTTGGAATCCAGCCCATTGAGATAGATGTCAAGTCAGGAAGCCACACGAGGTACAAGCAGCAAGCTAAGAAGTGTCAGCCAAAAGAAAAGACACGTTTCCACCCAAAGTACACAGAACTTTTAGTTCCAGGAACAGAGATTAGTCCATTGATGTATGAAAAAGCTAGGACTGATTATACACAAACTTATTTCTGCCATAACTGAATGTAGCTGTGTCGACGCACAATGAACAACAAACTGGTTCGCTGTAACTGCAGATTTTAAAAATGGCGGCTGAAAATAGTTTCTATGAGCACTCACCCAATCAGAAATGTTCAGTACGGCAAGTTCCACCCCCTTTTCCTGTACTTTTGGACAGTAGTACCCCCCGAGCAAGTACTTTTTGTGGGGTCAAATATTGCCCCTAATACCTAATTTAGATCAGTGGTTCTCAAACTTTTTTTCCTGACACTCCCCACTTCAGAAGCTGAAAAAAGATCACAGTCCAATATTCTTTTTCTTTTTTTTTTCCTAATCGCTACGTCATGTGTTTTGAAAGCAAATTTTTCTTGCTCCTGTACAAATTGCTTAATTTATTAGTGGTTATCAAATGACAAGAAAGACTAAAGTTAGTTGCTGTCAATCTAAAATCTAAAGATATTTATTTTAAGATGATAATACACAGAGTAAAGCAGTAAATCTCAGTATTTGAGAGGCTGAAAACAGCATTTTCTGCTATTCTGCATGAAATATTACTGTAATAATGAATCAATTATCACAATATTTTAATAGTTTAATTATTTTTTAACACTTGCAAGAGAGTTGCCAGATTTACTTGCCCAACACAGCATTTTACTTGCCCCAAGCAAGTGGGCAATTATTATTGAATCCCTGCAGCTGGAAGCAGATGGGTTACTGCATGAATCATGAATCATGGCAGTAAAGTTAAAAGAAAGACAGAAAAAGAAAGAAAGAAAGAAAGAATTAATAGAGTTTTAAATGGTTTTCCATAAGTTATCATGTATAAAGATTACTGATTACCATATATTAAAACATCATTTGTATAGGAATGATCTTGTCTCAGGCTGCACAATTGATTGCAAAATTATCAAAATCGCAATATGTCCAACTGCAGTATCCAAATTCTTAATATTTTTTGGTGCTTTTATTGAGCAGGACAGCTAAAGTGAGGATTATTTTTTTCTATTAGAAACAGATAAATGAAGAGTCAAGAGCTGTTTTGTTGTAATAGTGATGGTTGATCATCGGTCAGAGCTGTGAAATATTAAATCATCCATCTTTGGTCAACATAGATAAACTGCAAATTGACTTTTTTTTACCACAAAAAATGTGGAAATTATTGGTTATCTTACCGGTATTGTTCATGAGTAGCAGCCCATGTTAGTTAACAAAAAATAATAAGTACTTACTTCAGGTCACCATGGGTACTGCTGTATAAAAATCATGTTGTCTGATGAAGGGCTGAGACCCGAAACGTCCCACGTGGCGATGCTAAAACGCCATAAGAAGCCATTTCTGCCGCGCGGAGTTAATTTTTATACTTTTTATACTTAGACTTACACATTTTATACCGACAGGAACAAAGTTGTTCTGCAGCAGGTGTTGACTGGCAGGTGAGATAAATCAACAGGCTGCAGCACCGCAGCCAATTTAACGAGACCGCCTTATCTCAAAGGGTGCGTTGGATTTATGTCACAGCGAGTACCGGATGTCTGGTAAGGCGTGACTATTTCTTCTTCCTTTCAGCAAATAAATAATTCAGTTCGTACACAGCACTTAGTGTACAGATCTTTTTTCCTTCTGTACAAATTGCAGTTAATGTAAATACATAATTGATATGCAAGTAAGTGTATGTTGTAACGTTATTGTGGCTGTATGTGTTTTGTTAACCTGGTTAAAATGCGAAATGGAATAATATTTTTTTTTCTGTTTTCTTTTTTTAAAAAAAATATTTTATTTAGACTTCTCATTACAGTTTGTCCTATTTTTCTCTTGTCCTGTTTTTGTTTTGTTCTGATGTGTTGTTGATGGTGATGTTCTGACAATTGTAAGGCTTGAAATACATGACTACAATAAAGGAAGCCTATTCAACATCAAGAGCAAGTGGGCCATATAGGAAAAACACTGAGGGGTTTGTGGGCCACACAGAATCAATCAATCAATCAATCAATCAATCAATCAATCAATCAATCAATCAATCTATCTATCTATCTATCTATCTATCTATAAAGCTTTGTCCACATGAAATCATCTAACTTCTTTTTTCACACACAGCAGACATCTTTCTTCAACTTACAAGACTACAGATTCGGCTGTATTCTAAAATCAAAGAGTTCTTGGCCTCAGCGTCGGTCCGCTGCCAATCAGTTGGACAAATTCTGTGTTTCCATGGCGATGTGAAAGGCTAGAGATGACTCGTCTTTACAGAAAGGTGTAGTCTGCTGGTGAACTGTGTCGTTTCCTGTGCCGTGTGTGTGTGTGTGTGTGTGTGGGTGGATGGACAGGATTTAAAATACCGGCCCAGCCACAGGCACACTGCTGAGCACCTTCTGTGACTTCTGCAGGCCAAGAAATGCAAGTGATTATTAATGTTACACACGTCTGCATCGAGCATATAGAGAGAAAAAGGTTTACCCTCACTGTCAGAAGGCTTCGAGGACCACGTATTCATACTGACACACATGGACACAACGAACAACAACAACCTTTTAGTCTTGTTTATTGTTGCTCAACATTCACACAAAGATTAAACTGATGGACTGGATTAATGCAGGACTGTTACTCCCTCCTA
>JAJHUR010091927.1:0-14295 GCA_027495735.1 Lutjanus campechanus | reverse complement strand
AGAGAGACCAGAATGATGAATGCCTTTCATTAGCGCCCTGTGAGAACACACACACATGCACACACACACACACACACACACACACACACACACGCACACTCACACACACACACGCACACACACACAGACACACACACACACACACACACGGCCAACAGTCACTTCATGAAACCAATAAGCCCCTTGTCAGTGGTCTACAGTTGCCTTGGCAACAGTTCACAGGGTACAGTATGTGTGTGTGTGTGTGTGTGTGTGTGTGTGTGTGTGTGTGTGTGTGTGTGTGTGTGTGTGTGTGTGAATTGCTTGAACATCTGTGCCTTAATGTCCTTGGTGTTAGCACCTCACACACACTGATAAAGGTATGTGGGTGTCAACATATGTGTGTGTCTGCATACTTACTGTTGGCAGTACAGGCAGGCAGTTATGTAGTTGTGGTGCGTTCAAGGACTCCTCAAGCCTGTCAGCGTACTTGTGAAATGATTGTTGGTTCAGGTGTCAGTGCCATTGATTTTTGCTATTGTGTTTGAAATGTTCAGCAGTAGTCCGCTTATGAAAGCAGATACTCAGTTTGAAGTGGCTGCAATTAAAAGATAAACAATAGATTTCTTTTTTTTAAACGGAATCATCTTGTAATTATAATTACTCAAGAGAAAATCACACTTTAACAAGGACTACCTGGAGCTGAATGTTTAGAAAAAGAAATCTTAATGAGGCTGTTTTCATACTGACCTTTAGAATGACTCACCTGTTGAAACTAAACACATTGCATACTGCTCTTTTTTGTGCTTTTTTTTTGTCTTCGCTAGTAAACGAGGATTGCAGCTGCTGGCTGTCTCTTTGTTAATGTTGGGATGCTCTTTTTAAAAATCTGTGTATAGTGTGCAGTCTGGACTTCCATGCTGTGTTGGCTGCAGAATAAGAAGCAAATTGAGTCAAACAGCAGGATCTGAGGTGAAAGATGAGACCAATGGTAGTAAAAAAAACAACAACAACTTTTTTATATGAACGGATCATTTTTGTGTGTTAGAGCAGAGACAAAAGTGAGAAATAAATGAAATACAATACAATAGTACACACATCTCTTTCTCACTGCATGGCTGCAAGAAGGAAACTACTATCTTGGCTAAGGGAAGGAAAAAGAAAACAGGGGAGGGTGTTAGAGAAACACAGTAAAGATTTAATGTACAATAATGCCTTTGTTACTACTGTGTCTGTTTAACATGTTGTATAAATGGCAGAATTTGCTGAGAATGCATACAAATGAATGTTTTTTTAAAGGGTCATTATCAAAAAGCATTTTGATGCTAAAATATACGTACTTTGACCAACATTTGATTGTTCAGATTTGAACATACAATGAACACTACTGGGAAGCTACAGAATGAAGGTAAATGAACTGTTAAATTCTGTGTTTTTGAGTACATTTTGGGAGCAGTGGCCTCCAAAAGCGTAGAAAAGCGAGCTTGTGACCAGAGAGTTGCTGTTTCAGTCCTGCTAGAACAGACCAGACGTGATCCTATAGATGCAGTTTCATGTGTGTTTGGATTACAATGCAAAACGTTTGCATGCCTTCATTGTGTGTTAAACAGATCTTTGTTTCATAGACGTCTTAATTCCTATGTAACCTTCCCTGAACCTGAGCTTTGCAAAAACTGAATAAATGAAGGTTGAATACTCAGTTGACATGATCCTTCAGTCTTCCCCCTTTCAAGTGGATCAATAACCCAACACTGTGGCCAGATACTGCTTATATTGAATTATCAGTTACTGTTAGGATAAGTGTTATCTGTAAATAACAAAACCTGTTAAAGACAACTGTTGGATCGAAGAAAGGCTGAGATTTAGTTAGAGACGACTGTCTGAGGCTGCTGTACAGTATGTCTACTCCAGCAGCCTCCCACTCAAGATAACTATCCATCAGTAGTAGCTGTCACCAGCATCATTTAGCTGTTTACCACTCTGACAGTGAATGCTCATGTATCTTATGTGCCTCAAATCTCAGTGTGAAAGTCTCAGTTATTAATACAGTTGTATCTAGTTTCTTATTTGGCAGCATTTAAATGACAGAAACTAATTAATTTTATTGTCATTAAAAATAAATTTACACTGCTGCCAAAATAAACAATTGCCGTTCTCTGACGGTTCCTGCATTCTCACCAGGGCTGGGTATCAGTATTCAATATGTTTAAAGTGATACTCCACTTTGTGAGAATAAGCCACTCAGTATGTACTCACCACTATGCCGATGTGATGATGGGTGAAGGTCTTCAGTTCACAAAACAATCCTGGAGTTTTAGGAGAAACAGGGTAGCAGCCTCATCAGTACAATGGCAGTGAATGGTGACCACGGATAAAACGTTTAAAAAAAAGCACACAAAACAAACACAAAATGTCTCCATCCTGCTTGTGTGGTGTAATCCAAGTGTCTGCAAGCCGCAACATTAAAAATTAACCCCATAAGACGCCATGTTTTAAGCAGAAATGTCAATTGTAGCATGTAGCCGGTAGGATGTAAACATGGCGTCGATCTCACGAGACTTTGTATATATCTTAATGGACGCACGTGCGGAAGTCTCGCAAGATCGACGCCATGTTTACATCGTGCAACAGCTGATATTTCTGCTAAAAACATGGCGAAAATGGCGTCTTTTGCGGTTAATTTTTAATGTCATGGCTTGCGGACACTTGGATTACACCACACAAGCAGGATGGAGACATTTTGTGTTTGTTTTGTGTGCTTTTTTTAAACGTTTTATCCGTGGACACCGTTCACTGCCATTGTACTGGATGAGGCTGCTACCCTGTTTCTCCTAAAACTCCAGGACTGTTTTGTGAACTGAAGACCTTCACCCATCATCACATCGGCATAGTGGTGAGTACATACTGAGTGGCAAAGTGGAGTATCACTTCAAGGTTTCAACTGAAATAACCCAGTACCAAGTAGTATTGAAACTTCTCCAGTCAAACATTGCCTGCATTCAATCCTTTTGGTACCCAGATCTATAAAAAAAAAGTTACTTTTATGGTTTTGGCTCACAGCCAATCACCACAAGCGTTTTTCATAAAGAAGAAGAAGAGGTATCTTATGAAATACTCCACTTGTACTCGTATCACTTTAAGTGTACTAGTATTGGTACTGGTGTCGTCATTTTTTAAACAATACTCATCCCTAATTCTCACTGCTTTCCTTCTGGGATACCTTTCCTTTCCAGGAAGGATGATGATCCAGAGATCTGGATTTGTTTGTTTACTTGTTTAGCCACCTGCTATACAATAGGTTTTTGGTATTTTTCTTTTTCCCTCATTATGTGAGAATGTGGTTCCTTCCCGCAAAAGGGGGCGTGGTGTTGGCAACTGGTGCTTGATGATGCACCACCAGTTGGGTCTATAAATCTTTGTGAAAGTGAAACTGAAAGAATAACTCTCTCAGAACTAGGAGTGTCACAATACACAGCTACTGACGATAACTGCGATATTTAAGAAATTATATATCATGTTAATAGACATATGATAATATTGTTTTTAAATAATCCTGCACCTCTGAAACGTACTGTCTGCTCTTAAATCATTTCAGTTTCTTTCTGCACAAAACGCACAATAAACCAAGTTTGAGTAGGCCCTATAGCATTTTTTAAAATTCTATAGATATCAAAATAATATTATCTTAAATTCCTTTGGCAACAAGAACCTCCTAACTGAGGTGCCCTTGAGCAAGGTCCTTAACCCCCTGCTCCCATGGAGCTGCTCAAAGCTCATCAGATCAGGCAGCCTGCACATGTGAACTGTGTGAGTGTGAGCAGGGAGTTCCTGTAAAAGGAGAGCATTTCTATCAGTGATCAGGACCCTGAGGCCAGAAGGAAAGATTGTGGCTGACACCTCCCATCCTGGACACAAACTGTTTGAAACACTCCCCTCCAGCAGGAGACTGCGCTCCATCAAGACCAAAATCTCACAAGAACAGTTTCTTTTTCTCGACTGCAGCTGACCTCATCAACATGGCCCTGGACCCTCACTGACACTGACTTTTATCCCACCCCAGACATTACATGTTACATCAAAGGTCCAGTGTCCAAGATTTAGGGGGATTAACTGGCAGAATAAGGCAGAAATGGAATATAATATTCATAAATATGTTTTCATTAGTGTATAATCACCTGAAAATAAGAATCATGTTTTCTTTACCTTTACCTTTTTTCTTTACCGTTCATATCTACCGAGGGCTCCAGTCCTCTTCCATGGAGGTCGCATGTTGAACTGCCATATTTCTACAGAAGCCCAGAGCAGACAAACCAAACACTGGCTCTCTATAGGGCCTTTTGCATTTTACGCAGGTTTCGTGGCCACCTTTGTTTCTCCCTCACGCACGCTTGGAAGCGGAGAGTGAGGTGAGCAGTGTTCAGTTACAATCTACAACCTTGCCGCTATGTGTCACTAACTCCTACACGCTGTTCCTTAAATGTAAAAGTTCAACATCTGACTCAGTGCATCACATTAAAACACATTTTTTGGATGTTACCTCTGCAGAGTTCACATATTCTTAATGCTTCATACTGTGAACATTTGCATTGTTTTGCACATTCCACCCTATCATTTCAAACATGCTTTTCATTTAAAAAATACATATTTTACATATTATTTATTATTTTAAAAACATATTTTAGGGTCAATTTTTCCATTTTGTATTCATGATTCCTCATTTTTGATTTTTCTTTTTTATTTCTCTTACTATGCACTGAAATGGCAAGGCAAATTTCCTGTTTGTGAAGTCCTACTTGGCCATAAAGCTGATTCTGATACTCTCCTGGATAGCTGAAGTGTAAAAAAAAAAAAAAAAGTACTTAGAAATAACACAAAACTACCAAAGTAATAGAACTGAATGTTATTATGATGTTGTTAAAAACATCTGTAATGGCTACAGGTTTAAAATCATCCCATTTTGTTTGTGTTTTAATGAGTTTATGCTCCACTAATTTGTTTTTAATTTGTAATGCAACCCAAACTTCCACCTTGAGGATTGCAGGCCTTGACTTCATTTAAAAACATTAATATATACAAGAGAAACTTGGCGATTGTGGGACTCTCATTACTCGAGAGAGAGACCAGAGACTTTGTAAAACTGAAATTGAGCAGCGGAGGCTCCAGTACAGGTATCATTATCAGGACTTGCAAAATCAATTTGAAACTGTGAGGCAAATATAATTATGATGTGCTGCTAAATGAATACTTTCACACAGCAACACTACTCACTTCTTCACACTCACAATGCTTGTACTGCCTGGCGGAGGCTTCATTTGTCTCTGCAGCAAAATTAATTTGCCTTGATGTTTTTGAAAGAGCTAATTTGCAGGCTAATTAACCTAATCAGTCTGGAAGGAGAGAGACAGAGAGAGAAGAGGGGGGCTCAACCTGCTCTGTCTCACTCAAGAAGAGACACACACCTGTAAAACACACTGACAGCTCAACAGAGATGGGAAGTAATGAAGTACAAATACTTTATTACTTTTTACTTTACATATACATATTAACACAGATATCTGTACTTTTTTCTCCTTACCCTTTAAAAACAGGCTTGTTACAGTAGACTTAAGGCATTTGAGGGAAATGATTAATTCTTTATATTTTGCATCACTGCACGCTGCCTTCCTAATGTGAAGACTGATTTCAACCTAAATGAATGGGGTAATAACACATAGGAAAAAAATGTCCTTGCTGTGTACATCAGTGCATAGCACACACAACAGACAATGAGAAGAAAATGATGTAACAATATAAAAACAATTTAAATGACATAATAAGACAAAAACAACTTAAATGACACAAGACAAAAAACAACATATAACACGTAACAAGACAAAAATGATGTACAAGACATAAGGCGCAAAGGACTTAAATGATGTAACAAAACAAAAAAGACATAACAATGACGTAACAAGATGAATACGATGTAAAAGCTGTAACAAGATGAAAACAAAGTGAAAAACATAACAAGACAGAAATGATGTAACAAGACAAAAATAACATTAAACATGTAAGAAGACAAAAACAACTTAGAAAACATAACCAGAAAAATTATTAGAATTTATTACTATTATTAATTATTATAATTATTAAGACGTAACAAGATGAAACTTCAGGGGGCGACTTTTTTCTTTTACACTTTAAGTACATTTCCGAGCCTGTACTATTTCACTTTTACTTGAGTAAAGAAGTTGAGTCTTCTGTACTTCTACTTGAGGACAGAATGTGTGTACTTTTGCCACCTCTGCAACTCAACATTGTTTGCACATACAGAGTACTAAAATGTAAACAGGTACAAGTGCTGCATGACCACACACACACACACACACACACACACACACACACACACACCGCACCTCACTCCTCCCCCACAGAATCTTTGTCATCAACACTTGCAGCACGGCAAAGGGCAGTGGAAAGGTTACAAGCGTGAGTTAGTGGAAAGGTCGAGTTAAAGGTCCTGCTTTATTTTTCTTCTCTCTGTCCGCCGTCGTCTGCCGGGTAAGGAGCGCCTGCCTCCCAATGAGAGACAGGGAGGGAGAGATCAGCAGGGACAGGCGGAGCAAGAGGGGAAATGTTTAGTTGACCTTATTTTGATCTTTGCTTCTCAAAGAGGATTAATCCTTCAGTAATGGTATTTAAAGGATGCCATATTTGATTAAGGAAAGAGAGACATCAATGGACGAGCCCCCCCACTCCTTCCCCCCTAATCTCAAAATAATGCTGCTGAGTTCAGGCTATGATGGTGCAGTCAAACTGTCAAGGATCCAGCGCTGCTTTGGTATTATATGATACAGTGAAAATGAAATGGGTTTGACAGGCAGGGGAGTTTTTAAAGAGATGTGTAAATCCAGCCATGGACTGGAGTGTTTGTGCAATGTTTGCATTGCTGTTTGGCCACACGCTTATTGCCAGATTTGTCCTCATTTAGCTCAAAGTGGAAGTCTTGACACAAGATTTGTTGCATTTAAGTTGTAGCTTCCTTACACTTTTCACCCTGTCAGAGTGTCAGACACTCTGAGGCAACAGAGTGGCCCTAAGACTTAGTTCAACCCTGTCAGCAGCTATAACCCCATAATTCATTTATTATTTATATTTTCAACTGTATCTGTATTACTGTATTCATACAGTACATTTCAACTAATATTCTTATTTATACTCTTCATGCATTTAGCACATGGCATTATTATTTACTCTACTCTTATATATTGTAGAGTGATGCACATATTCTTCCTTATATTTCTCATCTTGTTATTTTTCTGTTTCTTTTTACTGTAGTGTAGAGGTTTTCAAGATGGGAGGTGGGCCTTTTTCACTTAAAATGAATTCAAGTGAAAAAAATTAAGTAAAAACGTGTGTGATCTGGTTAAAGAGATCATTCAGAGATGCAGTAGGTAATTTTGCTGGTTTTCCCAGAGTCAGAAACTAATAGATGCTTTTGGACAGACTTTTTTTTTATGTATCTGGTTTTGTCTGAAGGTATGTACACCAGCAATATTAGACTATCTTGGCTCAATTGTAGAGTGTTTATAGGATCAAATAACATAACAATGATCCCATTGACCTCCAGGAGCTGAGTGTACCTAAGAAAGTAAACTCCAAGCTTTGTCTGAGAAGGGGCCCACAGCCTCAGACTTAAAAAAATAAACCCTGTTGTAGTGAAATGCATGTACTGTATCTCTAAATACTTCTTATTTTCTATTTTCTTATAACTTCACCGTGGTTATATATATTTCAGTTCTTGATGGAAGCAACTGTAACATGACCCAATTTCCTCATGAAGAGTACTGCAGATTCTAATATAAACGTGACCAAATATATACCAGTGCCAGTTGAAATAAATAATTATTTTGCCTCAGAGCCCCTGTGCCAAAATAACTGAAAGGTTCATCCAAATTACAAAAAAAGACACAAAAAAACAAACAAAAAATATAGTTTCTCTCTTTCCTCTTCTGGTATGTAGTCATTGGTCATTGCTTTTTAAATTTATTTATTTATTTTTCTGGGAAATATTTGCCTTTACCCAGCACAAAAGGGATGCATGGATTTACTGTATGAAATTTGCTGCTTGAGTAAATGTTTCACAGTACTGTACACGCTGTCAGCTTTTTTCAGTGGGACTGTTTCTTTGGTAGAACGTAGTTCCAAGAAGAACTGTTTCAAAAACTGTTTCACAGCTGCTTCTAAGACATACAGATAAAGAGCATTCCAATATAGCATGATAATTTGTGCATTTAAAGTGACTCCTCAGCCCAGAGACAATTTTAAATCCCTGTTCAGTGTGTAGTATTTGTCTTTTAAAAGCGAGAATAAAGTTCTTCATCTCCCGTTAAGTATATAATTCTTGTTTCTTCCAGAGCTCATCTGTGTCTCCCTCGGCCAGTTTTCGGACCGGAGAGAAGCACAGGAGTTCAAGCGATTACTCCTCCGACAGCAAGAAACAGAAGACAGATGACAAGGAGTCCACACGCTATGTGAGGGAACAAAATGTTTACCTTTCCTAACTTGATAAGTGTTTTGGAATCATGTCACTTTTGTAACTACATTAGCTACACTCAGGGTAAAATATTCGCCATTTTAGAGAATAAAAGAAGACCGCCAACTTTCTAAAATGAAATCCACAGCAAAACAAACGCAGGTTGACAGACAGTGTGTGAAGTTATCACACATCAGCCACTTCAAGCAAAAAACAAAACAAAACGTGCGTTCACCTTTGGCAACAGAAACACAGTGAGAATGAGACCTGACATGACAAAGGTCGTAGCTTGGATTTAAACTCAGTATGTTGCAGTTTATGACTTGTACCTGAGCCAAATGAGCCATCTGGCTGCTACGCAATGGACCCATTCTGACCTCTTTGTCTGATCATTAAAACATGCAAAAATACAAGGGGAAAAATGCCAGAGGAATGATTAAAATAGTTTTTATGGTCTTAATTAAATCGTTGATTTTATGATTACCCTTTTTATGACTGTATGTGCAATTTCTATTTTAGTAACTATCAAATAAAATGGATATTAAATTTGATAAAAGCCCTGATGATTTGCGTTTTTAAATAAAATAAATTTAAATAAATCAAAAGGAGCACATGAATTGCACATTTTTTTATACATAATGTAAATGTATCTATGTATCTGTCCCAGGAAAGTGATGGAGAGAAGAGTGATGACAACCTGGTAGTGGACGTCTCTAATGAGGTACCACACAGTTAAGCCGCATGAGGTCTTTTGTGTTGCCTGATGAAAAAAAAACAACATAAATCCATCTGACTCTCTCATCTTTATCTGTGCTCACCCAACGCAGGATCCCGTGTCTCCTAGAGGAAGTCCTGCCCACTCTCCTCGGGAGAACGGGTTGGACAAGCGTCGCCTGTTGAAGAAGGATGCTCCGCTGAGTCCCTCCTCCATCGCCTCCTCCAGCAGCACACCTTCATCCAAATCCAAAGAGATTAATTTGGTGAGTCATTTGGGTAATTATAGCCTTCTGATCTTCTTTTTCATCATTTCTCTGGGTAGTTTTCTATTTTTAGGCGTTCATGAAAATGAAATCATTGTGAGTAAGGTATAGAGGAGAGTGAAGGTTTGGTGTGAAAGAAGGCAGAAGATGATAAACCATGAGCTAAAATGTAAATAAAGAGTGAAAAAAACTTGGATTAAGTCAGGTGCAGAAAGCATGTAATAACATTTAATATGTGGATAGAATATCAATTTTATGACTCTAAGCATAAATGGTTTCTCTATTATTTAAATGTTTCAGGTCTGCAATTAAATCTGTTGTGTCTTTCAGCTCTAAAAAACACAGAGATCTGCTCCATCTGAATTCAGTCTTTCAAGTGTTTAAAACTTTTGTGATATAGATTTTGTTCCTTCTTTTTGTCGTAGAATGAGAAGTCCACAACACCTGTATCCAAGTCCAGCACCCCCACATCCCGCTCTGACGCCCCCACACCCAGCAGCACCTCCACCCCGGGCCTGAGGACTGCACCCAGTAAACCATCAGGAGTCGAGGCGCTCGGTGAGTGCTGCAGACAGAACGTACAATTTGATCAAACTTGTCATATTCCAGCGTAGGCAGAACAGACACCTTTACAACAAGTTGTTGTTTTCATTAGCAAACAGCTTGAATCGTTTGAGTCTGTGCTAAAAGCTCATCTTGAGCCAGACCACTGACAACTGAATGCTGTCCAGCCAAATACCAGACACATTAGCTCTATAATGTATGTAACATATCTGGGATGTATCAGCTTGTATCAGAGAGTGTTTTGTTTCCTATAGCTCCTGGTCTCCGTACACCGTTGGCAGTGCCCTGCTCATACCCGAGTCCGTTTGGAATGGTTCCCCACCCGGGTATAAACGGAGAGCTGAGTGGAGCAGGAGCAGCCTACACTGGCCTGCATAATATTTCTCCACAGATGAGCGCGGTGGCTGCTGCTGCAGTGGCAGCTTATGGACGCACACAAGTGGTACCCAAACGCACACACACACATGCACGTCATGAATTAATTACAATTAGGATTATTTTAAATATGACTTTTATGACTGGATTTGTAACTGATAACATCAAGTCAAGTCAAGTCAACTCAATTTTATTTATATGGCGACAAATCACAACAGCCATTATCTCTTTTCATATAGAGCAGGTTAAGACCTTATTCTTTGTAATATTTTTAAACAGACCCAACAGTTCTGACCAAAAGCAAGCCCTAGGGTCGCCGTGGTGAGGAAAAACTTAGTAATGTGATGGGAAGAAATAACCGACAATAAAAAAATAAAATAACTTTTTTCAATGTCTGGGTTACATTTACCCATACATATACCCATCAGAGTTAGCTAATATGTAACTACCAACTGTACAAACAAGGGTCATCTGGGTCCATCTTTTGACCTGCTCACAGTTTGGGGACTTTGTAGTTTATGGCGCACTTAATACAGGTAACAGCACTCAGGACATAAAGCATACAAGACTTATTTTAAATAATTAATTCCAGTTCAATCCAATCATGATGATACCAGCTACCAACAGGTCTAGCTTTGTTTGTGCTTGAATTGTTTCTAAACTCTCTGTCTTTGATTCTTAAGGTGGGATTTGATCCTCACCACCACATACGTGTCCCTGGCCTTCCTCCCAACCTGTCAGGCATCCCTGGTGGAAAACCGTATGTTTCCCCTTCTGGTTATCACAATTACAACAACAATGTTTAATAAATCAATATTTATCTACTCTTTAATGTCACATTTTTATGTACCTTTCCACCTCTGTCCTCTTACCACCACCTTGTCTTTCCCTCAGAGCCTACTCCTTCCATGTGAGCGCCGACGGACAGATGCAGCCTGTGCCTTTTCCTCCAGATTCACTGATCGGTCCTGGCATTCCACGCCACGCACGACAGATCAATACTCTGAGCCACGGGGAGGTGGTGTGTGCTGTCACCATCAGTAACCCGACGCGGCATGTCTACACCGGCGGCAAGGGCTGCGTCAAAGTGTGGGACATCAGTCACCCGGGCAACAAGACCCCTGTATCCCAGCTGGACTGCCTTGTGAGTGCACTGTACTGACCCTCACACACATAACACTGCGATATAACTTGTTTGATGACAGTAACAAAGTATTCCTGTGTGTCTGTCACATCAGAACAGAGATAACTACATCCGCTCCTGTCGGCTACTTCCTGATGGGCGGACTCTCATTGTCGGGGGTGAAGCGAGTACTCTGTCAATCTGGGATTTGGCGACACCAACTCCACGAATCAAGGCTGAACTGACCTCATCAGCGCCTGCGTGTTACGCTCTTGCCATTAGCCCCGACTCCAAGGTTTGCTTTTCCTGCTGCTCTGATGGAAACATTGCCGTCTGGGATCTTCACAACCAGACTCTGGTCAGGTATGGAGCTGGGGAGGGTGATTAGTGAGGGTTTTGATTAGTGCTGGATTAAATAATGAAAGTCTCACCAACTTAAAACCAGTTGTGGCGCCAATTAATTTTAAAGCTACAATAACCAATGTCATTAACTTTTTAAATCTTTGAAAATGACAGACAATTTTCAAAAAGCAAGAATCCCCTATTGTCTTTTGTTTTTATTCGCTGCATTAAGTGGAAAATTTTGATTTTTATGTTCTTCTTACATAATCTGTTAATATCTTTGACATTGTGAATATTGTTTATAATGTTTAGGCAATGAATAGGGCATTCTTGGGATTTTTGACTCATCTTGCACATTAATTTCCAATTTATTTTTAATTTCCAATTTAAATTTGTATAGCAGCACATAACCAAACGCCTACCATTTTTGCATTAATTGGCATCAGGATGAATTGCTAGAAATCAATAATATATTGCTATTTTGCAATTATATGAATGTATTATTTGTATATCCTCACTGGCACGTGTATGTGTGGGGAGAAGAAAGTAAGTAGCTCTCATTGTGTAAACAGAAATCTTGACTTAAGCTGCATTTCCACTGCAGAAACTTTCCCCAGGAACTACAAATCTTTAGAGGAATGAAGTGCATTCCAACCACAGGTACCAGGGTCTAAATTGTGTTCCTGGGACATTTTACCACAAAAAATGTCCCTACTCAGGGGGTAGAATTTCTCAAAAGTACAGGAACTTCTAGGGTGGGGATCATTGAACATTGGATTGGGTGAGAGCTTGCAGCATTTTATTTCAGCCACCACTTTTAAAATCTGTAGCTGCAAAACAATTTTTTGTTCAGCATACTCAACATCTCCATGTTTCAGAAGGAAGGATACAACTGATGAATGATGATCTGATCATTGTTGTAAACATGCATACAAAAATGAAAGGTAAAAACAGCAGCAGAATAAATTGCTGAATCTTCACAGGTCTTGAAACCGCATTGGAAATGCAGACAACAGGCTGAAGGAATCTTAAGTTCCTCAAAAAATAGTTCTCAAAGTTCTTAGTACTTTGGGTAGAAACACAGGTTTTATCTATCTTACTAAATCTTTATCTGACACATTCTCACTGATCTTATAAGAATTTCAGTTGCCCACAATTATAGTGGAGGTTAGGTTATTTTTAGTTGCAATATGATAAATAATCAATTATTATACCACAGTCAGTGTCATTGAATACAGACAGTAAGTAGTAAGTGTTTCTCACCCATCTGTGATGAATATCAGATATATATAGCATGTAGGTTAAGATTAATCCAGTCACTTTATCATCTCACAGCATCACTGATAAGTTCTCCCCAGGCTGGCAGAAAGTGTGCTAATCACTTAATCACTATTAATCAGTCTGTGGTTTGTACAAAAACCCTGTAAATTTACCCTCAAACTGCCACTGGGTGCTGACATACTGAAACTATAAAGACACTTTCTTTCCTTTTGCTATGTCTTTGTTATCTCTTCTCTCCAAGACAAAATGCAAATATTCATATGTGTTCTTTCATTGGAAAACTCCACGATTGTGTATAGGTTTGTTTGACTCTGTGTTTTGTTTTTCTGCAGGCAGTTCCAGGGCCACACAGACGGAGCTAGCTGTATAGATATTTCTAACGACGGGACCAAGCTGTGGACTGGAGGCCTGGACAACACCGTGCGGTCCTGGGACCTAAGAGAGGGACGGCAGCTGCAGCAGCATGACTTCACGTCCCAGGTACACAAACACTTCTTACACACTAACACACCCTTTCTTTTAGTAATGAAACTCTGACTACTGCTGTTAAAATATGGTATGGATCACAGTTTATGTAGCAGTAGTAGCAGTAAGTTTGTTCAGTCCCTCTGGCAGTTTGCAGGCGTAAGTTGCAAACAGGTTTGGTTTTTATTATTATTTGGTGTTTAAAGTAAGAGGCACAGATTGTTGAAAATCGTCCATCTCAGTACAAGTCGCAGCCATTTGCAGTTGGTGTGATTACACTCTTGGGCTTTTCCTTATTGCAGTAATTTACAAGCTCAGTTCAGAACATTTAACCCACAATAAAGGCCAGGCGGCCCTCTGCTCAAATACCTTTAACACTAATAATACTGGCAGTTGGAATTTAGTTTTTTTCAGGCAAGGAGAAGAGCAGCAATAATAGACCATTACTGCAATTTTTCCAGAAAAGACCCATTTCACAATCTCAGTGTGCACAGGAGGAGGTGAGTGTGCATTAAAGAGAGGGCAGGGAAGACAGGGAGAGACATGACCAATAGAGTGCTTATTCTACCCAATAATATCTGTTCTCATCCTCCTTAAACCTCCCAAAAGAAAAAACAGCTTCAGTAAATGTAACCCCAGAGATTTGGAAATGAAGAAATACAATCACGTTT
>JAJHUR010091926.1:0-32211 GCA_027495735.1 Lutjanus campechanus | reverse complement strand
ATAGCAAAAGTGTCGATTTATATATTCTGAGAACCTCAGTTAATAATATGCAAACTATACAATTAAAATTAGCCAGTGGGTAATGTAGAATATAGGTCAGACGATGAGAGAAACGCTAGTAAGTGAGCAGATGATTTTTCCCCCTCAGGTTAATGGGTTGATAGATAATAAAACCACCATTCCTCCAAAAAAGTCCTGAAGCCTGTAATGCTGCTTACACTCCACATGTGACCAAAATGGTTTAAACTGACCAGTCAACCAACCAGTCAATGTTTAGAAAATGTATTCCCACATTTATTCCGAGCTTCTGAACGCTGGCCAAGAAGCTTACACCTACGGATCACACATACATGAAACAGGCAAAGCACTTCTGGTACAAATCCTGAACACTGCAGGAATCCATCAAAGGGCTTGCCCTTTGATCAAGAATCTTTCATATCCTTCCTCATTTAATTTACAGTACTCTAATTTAAATTATAGGATACTTCAGTGTATAAAGTCAGCCTAATCCTCCCCTCAGTCAATCATGTTTTAAAATGTATTTTAATAACTGCATGCACAACTAACTAAAGTTAAAAATTAGTGTCACTTTTTTTTGAAAAACTAATGATCCTTTTGTTGTAGTTTTCTGATTTTGACTGTGGCAGGTTTTTAAAAGTAAGTTTAACTTTTAACTAATAGTCCTACATTATTGTCTTGAAATTTTGAATAATTTCACTTTTCAAAGGCACTGAAAAAGTGGAGCTTTTTAAAGCCCAATTATGAAAGAAGCACAAAGTCTCTCATTGTCCTGATTGTGTCACATTGCCCAAATCCTGAAGATCTGAAAGAATTCCTGCAAAATATCCACAAAATGGACACAAAAGGAAAGCTTATGTATAGGTGATAGCTGATGAAGAGTGCATGTATTGAATTTGTCCTGCAAACCTCTCACCACTCACAGCACCTAAATGAGGTGTCTGAAGATATTAAATAAACATTGTTGGAGTAGTTAGTTATTTCGAATAGAATATTTTGAAGCAAGCCCTTTATTGCGTGCAGTGAAACATGTCTGCGGAAATTTGAATTTCAAATTAGCATCCTTTGAAGATGAAAAAAAAATCCTCTTAACATTTGAAAGAAGTGGATATGTCCCAGTGGGGACTGCATGGCGGGGTGCAGTACAGTGATTTCCTCTGGTCGGACAGCAACACCGGGTCAAACAGGTACACAGAGAATGTGCTCTGAAAGTGGATAATGATTACAGGGTCGAAGGAGAACATGTTACAGTGCAGGCCAATTGAACAGATGGACATCAGTGATTGAAGATTCAGAGGCAGCCAGAGTTATCGCCTGACAGGCAGGCTGTGGACTTCTCGATCAGATTGTGCCCTTGTCTAATTGAGCTACTTTCAGATGCAGTGGCCTCCAAATAATATCAAGATTAACACTTAGAGATGGACTGAGCCACTTTTTTTAAGTTCTGATCTGATTCCAATGTCTGAATTTGGAGGCTCAGAGGCTCAAAGTGAGTTTCCGTTTAGTGGTGAAAAGTTCTGTCAGTTGATGTTGAGCTGCCCCACGAGTAATCAGCAGCGCAAAATTCCAGACATTTCTGCAGATTTCACATTGAATATAACAGAGAGGAACAGAGATGCTCCTTGTAAAACTGAATGTCATGAAGCAATTTACCAGTTATTTATTAATATATTTGTGTTTAAGTGGTAAGGAGAGAATGATTAATGGTTAGTGGTTTTACTAATTAATTTAGGCTCTCTATGCTCCACACTGAACCTTGCATTTTGGTAGCTTAATTAGTAGCCTGTGTCCAACATTTTATCCTGGCTAATGTTTCCAACTCATTTTGTTTTTAACTGTTGGTAATAGGAAAATAAAATCTCAAATTTAAAGGTTCTACTAAAATCTACTAAATATTTCTTTCAGTCCTGCTTTAGGTATATTTAGATTGTTTTAGGTTTTCATATAATACTGTGTGTTCATTTTTGTATAGAAGCATTTTTGTTATCTTAAAAGAATATTGTCAATCAAATTACAAGCAATTTTTTTAAATCTGCAGATTCCGTTTAGGCCTGATGATGAGTGTTCCACATCTGGAAAGCTTGTTTAGTTTGTGTAATGCAGTGATTCCCAAACTTTTTCCAGCATGCCCCCCTTTCAGAAGCCAACAAAAGTTCAAGCCCCCCACCACAAAATTTTCGATCAATTGTTAACAATAATTGGGGATGGAACTGATAAGAAAAAAGAATTCAGAAGTTAAATTTTAGCAAAATAAAGGTCAGCAGGACAGAAACAGCAAACTCATTTGTTTATTCCCCCTACACAGATCATATTCATTCAGCTTTGTTTCAGTCTTTTTTTCTCCCCTGGTCTTTCGTGCCCCCCTTGCAGTGGCTCTGTGTCCCCGCAGGGGGGCCCGGCCCCCAGTTTGGGAACCACTGGTGTAACGTAACTTGTGTCACGGCATCCTTCAACCATTGTGGGATGCTACAGGATTGTGGCTTGTGACATTCACACGTGCAGCAGATAGGCTGAGAGACAGCCCTCATTTGCATAATTTCCCATGATGCATTGCTGAGATTTAAGTTGACCATTTTATGTTCTAAAATGCAATGTTAATTTTTGTTAGTGTCTGTGGTGTACTTGTAATGTGTTTGTTCAGAATATAGTTGTTTACGTTGGCTTACATTAGTAATTGTCATATTTGTGCTGGTTTAATGTTACACCATGGGTGAGGTGGCATTTCTTCACTCCAGCTGTATGTTCTATCTTGAGATGCGATTCTTAAATATTCTAATAATCAAATCAAATCAAATTTTATTTATATAGCGCCAATTAACAACAAAGTTGTCTCAAGACACTTTACATATAGAGTAGGTCTAGACCACACTCTATAATCATATTTACAGTTTATAATGCAGGATAGATGTGAAAAATGCAGCTTCGCATAGTGTTTACAAATTGACACATGGTTTCCTGGAATTTAGATTGGAATGCGGATAAGTGATACGAGTCCAATAACTGAAAAATGACTAATGTCAATATTGGGCCCCGATATGGATATTGGATTGGACCAGTCCCATCTCTAGTAAAGCTATCACAGAAACTTTTTTTAAATTTATTTTTTTTTTTTTAAGGGGCTTTTATCCTTTATTTAAAAGGACAGCTTTAGACAGACAGGAAATAAAGGAGAGAGAGGGGGAAGATATGCTGAGGACTCTACCAACTGAGCTACCAGGACACCCCATGATAGAAACTTTTTTTTACTACTGGGCAGCACCTGTTACCTGCTCCTCTGACATCAGGCAAAGAGCTATCTGAAGGACAGGGGTCCAGTTATGCGTACACTTCTCTCTTCTCATGTTTTATGGTAGGCAAGATGAGGCTCAGAGTGAGAGTGAATGGGGAGTTTCTGTGGGTATATTACTGCTCGCAATATCTGAATTTCCTTTACGAGTTTTATTCAGCTATAGCGTTGAGCACTGTCAGGTTAAAAGATAAAGAAAAGTTAATTTCCGGGACAAAATTGTCATATCTAAATTAAAAGGCAACACTTTTAGACTCAAATAAAAAAAAAGTCTAAAGTGAAAATTAAAGATCCAAGTTCCCAAATTACATGTCTGGCGATACAATGGGCAGTTAATAACATGTTCAGGATTACTAGACTGCATTCTGATTCATAATAGACTCCAATTTTTTCTTACTCTGAGAAAAGGCCCGCTCCTGACCTGAGATGTTCAAAGAGAGATTTAGAGCCGGTGGAGGAACAGTGCATGAGAGAACATAATAATTAGCAGCTCAAATGTCACCGTCACCAACGAGCAACCAATTTAGCATGCAGACATGTCTCGTACTCCTTCTATTGAGGACAGAGGCAGAGAAGAGAGACACGATAGCCAAGTATCACTCTCAGGAAGGTAGATAGAAACAATCACGGGCAAAAACAGTGTCTGTAGGGGATGTGACCCCCTGTACATGCCTCCCTTGAGAGGTTTCCCAGCCTCTCTGCCTCCCAGAGGGCTCCAATCTGTAGGCATGGCTATGCTCTGCCTGTCCTCCGGGGATACAGGGCCCCTCCTGCTGCTGTACGAATAGTCATCCGCTGGAGAATCTCTGCTCTGTGAGGCAGCAATCAGACTACAGCCCATTTACAGTCAGAGCCGCAACAGCAGTGATTCTATTACACAAAGTTCGACAATACCATGTTATCTGTGTGTGTCTGCAGCAGCGTGTTGTGTTCTCCATTTGACGGGCATCGTCTGTTTGAAGTGAGGGCTTAATGTTGGCATGTGTGGCATGTGGCCTGTGCGTAGAGGAGTGTTGTGGAGTGCTATCTAGGAGTACAGCTCAGCAGAATAAACTGCACTCAGGTTTCCACACACAGCTCTCATGATTAGATTCTCTAAGGGCTTCAGTAAAGATAACACTTGTGAGGATAAGCCTTTGCATGGCGGGATATGTACAGTGCGTGTATGTGTGTGTTTGTGTGTGTGTTTGGAGAAGGAGAAGGAGGTGGTAGTGGCGGGGGTCACACACCTCGCCTGGTGAGCATGTAATGTTGTTGTCAAGGCCACAGACACCTCCACAGAGCACGGAGAGCACAGTGAAGATGAAGGCTGACGCTTCTCTCCCGCCATTTCTAAGCAGATTATTTCTCCTCTGCATTGAACTCTTCCTGTGCGCTTGTTGAGCCCCCACCAGCACAGAGATAGCAAGTAATGCTAATCTGGAAAATTCATCACAAAGGTTAAAATGTCACAGTCAATATTAAATGGAAACCTATTCAGAGCCCGCTGCTGAATCCTGCGGAGGCACTTTGTGACATCAAGCCTGGAGCTCGGGCAGACCGAGGCATTACTGGATATCACACCGCCACAGGTTTAGCCTATCGCAGTAACCATCTTTATCACGTTAATCGGCTATGGCCATGAGGAGCAGCACCTCCTATTCACTTCACATATTAAGTAGCAGCAACACAAGACATGCAGCGATGGCATAAGAAAAGACACAAAGACAACTGAGAGCACGCTGCTTGACTTATTTCACCACAAAGGACAAGGTATGTAACTGTACCATTACATCTTGTTCTAAAAGAGGATAAAATCTCAATACTGACTCCACACTAAATACACTCAACATAGAAACACAACACTTTTGTTTTTGCTCCCATTTTTCATCAGTTGAATTTAAAGATCTTTGACTTCTTCTGTGCACACAAAAAGTTTATTTTTCTCAAATTGTGTTCACAATTATGTTGAAATTCATGTTAGTGAGCACCTCTCCTTTACCAAGATAATCTAGCTGCCTGACAGGTGTGGCATACAGAGATGCTGCAGCATGATTATTGCACAGGCATGCCTTGGACTGGTCACAATAAAAGGTCACTCTAAAATGTGCAGTTTAATCTTGAAAAAAGACATGATTAGACACTGAGGGCTATAGATCGGGATTTTTTTCCACAGGAGGGCAAAGTCATGACCCGTTCTACTCTAACTGGCTGCCTTTGTTGGTTGGGTTAGTTAGGTTTAGGCATGAGGAGTGATTGATTAGGGTTAGGGCAGGGGCCTGCGACCTACAGCTCCAGAGCCACATGCAGCTCTTTCGCCCCTCTCCAGTGGCTCCATGTGAATTTGACAGAAAATTATATGCAAAGGAATTATTGTAATTTTTTTAAACTTTGTCATTTCCATTTATCATTGTGCGCCTCAAGTGGTTCTTACATTCTCCAGTTCGAAAAAAAATGTGTAGCCTATACAACAAACTTGAAAAAAGTTGTGATATTTCATAGGGGTGTAACAATATATTGATCGGGATCAATGTATCGATTCAATGTTCAACTATCCAATTTTATCAAGAAAATATCCTCATTTTAAAAATTCGCCTTTATTTTGAAAGTCTCATTGCATTCCTGTGTCACAATCGTCTGGAAGAGTTCAGCCGAGTTCCAAATTGTTGAATGATAATTTAGTTTTTTTTTGTTAGTTGACATAAATGCAACTGTTGTGTTAAATTGACATATGGTATCGTCTATCTATTGCAGACCCTTGAATTGAATCGAAATCAAATTGTGTAAGACATTGTGATATCAGCAAATCTTGTCATTCAAAGAACTGATATAATATTGCATTGCGATGAAACTTCTGATTTACACCCTTAATAATTTGTCAATTAAAATGTGCTTCAGAGCCTACACGTCTATGGCTCAGTGCCTTTCCCCCTAAATTTTGTTTATGGAAAGTCTTGAGTCTCCTGAAGCTGGCTATGGATGCCAAATCCCAAAAAAGAAAAGTCTCAGAGAATTAAAAGCTGAGGCTCCAGACAGGCTTTGTCGGCCAAAAATATCTCTTTTGATAGTAAAGGTTGCGGACCCCCCGGGTTAGGGTAAGAATGTCAGGCTAAGTCAATCAGAGGAAGAGTAAAGGCGGATCATGACTTTGAAGAAAAAATGGTTAAAAAAAAAGGTTTCTGTAGCCCTATGTGAAATAGCCATGGCTCAGTGCCTTATCAATGTCTTTTTTCAAGATAAAACTGCACATTTTAGAGTGGCTTTTTATTGTGACGAGTCCAAGACACACCTGCGCAATAATCATGCTGCAGCATTTCTATATGCCCCACCTGTAAGGTGGATGGATTATCTTGGCAAAAAATAAGTAATCACAAACAGATTTCAACAAAGTTGTGAACAAAAATTGAGAGAAATAAATAATAAACTTTTAGTCTGCACAAGTTTTAGATCTTTAACCTCTACTCATGAAAAATGAGCAAAAACAAAAGTGTTGCAATTCTATTTTTGTTGAGCACACATGGAGTTTGAAGAGTGTGTGTCAAGGTTCATGCAGTTTTCTGAATGTGTGAAGGGGGTGTGTTCAGGCTAAAACAGGGTGTTAAGTTGCTCGTCAATAAGCTGCACAGTATCTTCTTAAATAGCCGTGAACCATTTTAGAGCATTACAATGATACAGATGGTAGCTTTTACACTCTGGGTTATGACCTTTCAGTCAAAGACCTTTTTTCAGTTTTACAGGGCAAACAGAGAATAAAACAGTACTAAAGTGTAGAGATTTTCCAGTGAGACGCCCCAATGCAAAACACACCGACGCTATGAAATGCAACCGCCAATTTAACTTAACAAGGTGAAAGCAAAATGCTTTTGCAAAGCTTTTTTCCCCTCAGAGATGTTCTTGGAGCCATCTTACCACTGTCATTTATTCAGTTTATTTTTTTTCCAACTGCAAGTAGCACCTCCATTTCTTCTGTGAATAACAGACTGGGACAATAGTGTCCATCAGAAGCACACTCAAAAAGAAAAGCAAATTTAGTACACATACTGACAACTCAGGTGTACCACATTTTATCAGGTTTAGTGTGAAGACACTGCATACTCTATCATAGCCATAAAAATGTTGGAAACAGGATATTTGGACAGAAAAAAAGGCTCCTCTCTATCAAAACAAAAAATATGCAAGTTAATTTTTCTTCTTCTTTTACATACATGTAGCTTGGTGATCATAATTCTATACTGCTTGGATACGATTTGTGATTTAGCTGGTTGAGATTTTTATGTTACCAGGCAACAGCTTCAATATCAGCACCACTGTAGTAAAATGGGCATATACAAAGTAAAGAGTCTGCTCTGCCTGGAGACGCAACTGATGCAGCAAAGTGCAGCCTGGCAGCTGCTAAACACAGTGTTCTCACTATGCTCACACACTGTTAGCTACGCACATGTCCCTGAGTGAGCGACTGAGTGACCACAATTGGAAAATGTTGGGCCGCAATGGCTTTCCTCTTCACTGTGGCAAAAAGAAGACCCCCTGCCTGGTTTTAGATTGAAGTTGCTGAAGGTTTGTTAACACAGTACTTTGAGAAACATGATATTTTCAGGGATTCAGAGTTATCAATCAAAGCTCTGCTCAGCTTAGAAACGCACTGATATTCTTCCTCATGCCTGACCTTCTGAACTAACTCTATAGAGATGTGATGCGGACTCTTGCATGCCTCAGCGGTTGAGGCAACCAGGGCTGGTGCAGCTACACACCACGTCTCCATGCTGAGGCCCCAAGGCAGCAGTGTTGGCGCTAAATTGACAAAGCAAGTAGATCTGACAGGAGAAGTCATAAAATTGCATTTTGTAGGATCAGTGTTTCCCCCTCCTCCCTTGTCCCTCAGCACTTCAAAAATTAGATCATTGCTCAATTTGAACCAATATGATTTATCTTTGTCTGGATCCACGTAACCCGCTTGTTGAGTGGAGATGGAAGAGGAAGAACCCAGGAGCCTCTGGGGACAGAGCATGTAGATTTGCTGTGGCTATAGTCACTGCTGTCTTGTCATTGACGAATACACATCATCTTTATGACCACATGACTAAGATGTTTCATCAGAGCTGATTTTTTTTCATCAGTGCCATTTCAGGCCATTTGTGGCTTTCAGGTACATCATTTACTCCTTTTTCCTCAGATATTATAAGGCAAGGTGATGACTGCAGCAGAGTACAATCATTTTTAGAGAGATTGAAATGTTTGCCATCGGCATCAGATGTGTTCATAATCTGGAAGACAGTCATGTGGTGTGCCACACCACAGTTGTGCATGCATTCATTACAATGGAATAATTGTTGCTTCCTAGGGAATAGCCTATAAAACCCCAATGGCTTAGCGACGATTCATAGCTCTTTTCTGCAGGACAGTGTGGCTGCTGGGCCCCAGCTTTTTTATAGCACAAGAAAGACAGCCCTCTGAGCAAAGAAGAAATGTATCAACACTACTGTGCCTCCCACCCATCCCTAATTTCTTGGGTGCTACAGTGGAGTAGATTGCAGGGAGACTCTGTGAAGCATGAAGCCCTGGCTGAATACTGGGTCAGCTAACAATCTCAGACCCCATAGATACAAGAGCCCAAGTTTCATATTGGCCCACACCTACTGTCCAGCAAACTGAGCTGAGATATAATTGAAAACATTGGACTGAAGCTTTCTGTGACTCCAAACTGCTCCAGAAAACTGACCCCCAAGTCGTCCTCGCATTGGTTTTAAATGAACGTGTATGTAGGTCAAATTTCCTTTTGCAATTACTTTTTTTTAAACAGGAAGCTGCACTGCCACTGCAAACATTTTGTCACGCATGTCTTTGCATTGCTTAAACAGCTCATGGAGTGAAAGGGCCAGAACCTCCTGCCTTCAGTGATGAATTGTGATATAGTCTGATCATGTAAATTATCTGCTCTTTATGCAAATCCACATCCAGTTAATAGCTGCTGATTGCTGTACTATTACTGATTGTTGGTGTTTAACATGATCACAGTAAAATACTGCAGCATTCCATTTATTGTCTACCATAACCTACCACCTCTGCACAATCACATACTGGGGCAAGCCGATTTCACAACATTAATATCACAAGCTGTAATAAAAAAGAATAATGTGATGAATACGATGTCCACACATTCGCTCAGCTCTGAGACAAAGGACAAAGCCATTTCCATTTGCAGTTGGATTTCTCCATAGCTGCAAGCATGCATGAGAAGGATGAAGTAACATTTGGCTGCTCAATTAATTTTAAAGGTTTTTACACTATTAAGCACAATGTATCCAGCAGCTATTACATCCTTCCCCCTCTCTTTCTTGTTTCTCTTTGATATTTTGTTGCACTAGCAAAATTCCTGTATTTTAATCTTGTGTATTAATATGCTGGTTGAGAGTGTCAGACTGTTTGTCGACCCGGTCTGTCAGCAGCCCAATAAATCTGCATTTTCCTGTCATTTTTATGTTGTGGCTGGAAGCACCACCACCACGGCTGCGAACACTACAGCTCCTCATCATTATGATAATCATCATAATGAGTGTAATCATAAACATATTTCAGTGATAAAAACCGAAGAACTTTGCTCAGTGTTTCTGGGTGTAAACATTGTGATGTCTTTATAACAATTAAATGTTTATTTTCTTTTGCTGCTTTATGTGAACTGTGCTTTTAATACACTTTAGGCAATTTTAAGAGATTTTAAAGAAGAGACTGAACACAGACTTTGAACATTGACTCTAAAGATCATTTACGTTCTTTTTATTACATTATCAAATATTCAGAATATGCTGGGTAGACTTTCAAATGCATTCTATTATCTTTCAGCAACACAAACTGCAGCAGTTTGACTAGGACGCAGGGTGCCAGCCAGATGTAAAGCCTGACAAAGATATTTTTAGTTATGTGCCAGTCAAACCAACAAATGACCCATGTCTTTCAGTACATGGCCCCTCAACGATGACTAACAACCAGGTATTTGAAAAAGCACCAGCAGACAACAAGAAACACAAAACATACAAGTTTAAAGTTCACCAGTGTGTATTACACACAGTCAGTGCTCAATACAAAACCCAGTCACAGAGCTAAAAAAAACAAAAACAAAACTCTTCTTTGTGATCCTAGGAAGCAAACAAAAATACTCTTAGCATAAACAAAAATACTCAGCATAAAGATTCCATACCCCCCTTGGACAATGAAAATAAACTCAAGTGACGCCTCTCCTGTCTAAACGACAACCTTGGTGATTCTAGTTACCTACTGTATCCGGCTAGTATGCTGCTGATTCTAGAGAGCAGGCATCCTAAAGAGGGTGACATGGATTTTCACTCCTGTCCCATCCCACTCTCACAAAATTAATCCTGTCCTGCCCTAATCCCATGACAGACTAAAAAAAAAAAAAAAATCATGTCCCGTCCCAATCCTGGAAGAGTGACTGCCATCCCTTCCATCCCTGTGTTGTTTGCTGGGAGATAGCCTTTAGGCAATGCAATTATTTTTGATTTGATGTTCTCACTCTCCTTTTCTTTGATTACTTTGTGTTCTGTACAGTACTGTATTCACACCATTTGGCCAGTATGACAGCACCAAGAATACAGGTTAACCTCTAGTAATGTGGCATTCCCATATAATTACCACAGGTGAACCAGTGTCTTAATCCAAAGACCAAAAATAAAACATAATAACACGTTAGCCAGGGGTCCTTGTACTTTTTCTAATGAGGGCCAGCTGCTAGATGTCTGTTTCTTGCTCTTTCAGAGGGTCAGAGTCAGTTAGAGTAAGAAATATATTTTAAGTCATGGATCACACCATGGCAACCTTAGTTAAATATAAACCCAAACATGGCATCTAAAGCTTTTTTCTCATGTGTTATATGTGTGTACAAACATTGCTATGGCATGTATTATAGTTGTAAAATTATACAGGCCTACTGTTACACTCTTGATACCCAGTGAACACCAATCAGGATTTCAAACTTCATTTCTACAATTATGTATTTTTCTATTTCATTGTAATTCTTAGGGGTGTAACAATACATGTATTTGTATTGAACCGTTTCGGTACGCGACGTTCGGTTCGGTACAGGGCTGTGCACGGGTGAGTTCACGGGCCGGAATTTTTTATTTTTTTTTTTTTGGCTCACGGGCCAGAAGTTGCGTGTGTTTACGTTCCGCCGCTAACATGTGCAGCTACACCTGCAGCCCGTGCGCATGATGGCTACTGCTAGCAGTAAACCGGAGCTTGAAGACCCTCCCCTGTGGCTAAAGTCTCCTGCTTGGGAACACTTCGGCTTCCTGGTTAAATATTGCAACGGAGAAAGACAGGTGGATAAAACGAGGGCGGTGTGCCGACACTGATCAGCTGAGATCAGGTATGTCTCCGGCAACACGACAAACATGCTAACTCACCTAAAACGGCACCACCCGAGTGTAAATATCACCGCTACAAGAAGAAAAACCAACATAGTGCAAACGCAGCTGACCTCGGCATTCAAGCAGCCTCTCCCTGGCAATTCAGATCGGGCCAAAGCTATAACAAGAGCCATTGGAGTTTTTATAGCAGCGGATCTAAGACCATATTCAGTTGTTGAAAATCCTGGTTTTAAACACATGCTCAAGGTGATTGAGCCCCGGTATGAAGTACACCCAAATGAACAACAAGAAAATTTAGGTTTTGCTTTTTGTTCCCATACTGTATCGAAAATGAACCGAACCGTGACCTCAAAACCGAGGTACGTATCGAACCGAGATTTTTGTGTATCGTTACACCCCTAGTAATTCTATTTTAATAACACAGTTAATGTTACATTAAAATTTTTGCTTAAATAGTAGTGTGTGTTGTCGACCTATAGCCAGAAGACATTTTAAAAATGGCTATAAAACGTTAACATTTGGACGATATTTCACTAGGATTTGCAATGCTGGCTTCCAACTGAGAAATCTGGATGTGGTTTCTTAGAGTCCAAAATAAGCTATTACTCGTACATTGCAGCAAATGAAAAATTTAATTATTGCAATTACATGTGAAATATCCTCTTAATGTGAACATTAAATCCATGTCTTAAAAGAGTCTGTGAAAAAACTTCAATTGTGACCACAGTTGTTTTTAAATATCTTTTCAACAAAAATGCTCGCTGGGTGACAAAACATTGTAGCTAGCAAGAAAGTAGCACTGAGGACTGCAAATCAGGGGCCACAGCAATACAGACTCCAGAATACCTTTAACCACCAACCGTTTTTAACCATACATGGAAGAATTAGGAGACATTTGTAAAAGAAATTTTCAACTTCCAAAAAAATTTTTTAAACAAGTGTGGAAAGACTGTGCCCTCGGCGTACCCCAGAGGCTTTTTCTGACAAATATAGAAGGTTTTGTCCAACATTGAAAACACCGCGGGGAAACTTAGGGCTAGCACTATCTATCAGAACCACATTTTTTCCACATGATGTGGACTGAGGGTGATACACCTAACCTCAATTAGTCTCCCAGCAACACTGAAACTCCTCTCTGACGGGGTACTTGTTGCTGGGATTGCTTGCGGCCTCCTGGCAACTGGCACCAGTCCACCTGACGTCTACTGCCAGCAGTTGAGAAGGGACTGGGAGCTGGTCGTCTTTGGAGGCATGTTCATATATTTTAGCAGCAATTGGGGGCCCCTTGACTCCGTATGAGTGTCACCACTGTCCTCCTCCCCCTCCCACAACCTCTTGCAAAGAGGTTGTGCACCTCTGAGGCCACTAGAAGTGGATCTTTTGAGGAAAAAAGGCAAACTGTCACAGAACAATGCACTTTGCAATATATTTGTAAAGTGTAAAATTCTTATTTGTCTTAATATTAATGGAGGTACGATATAACTTGCAGGAAATGAGCGTTACACTGTACACCTCTCTGTAAGTGAGAGAGAACATTTTGTAATTACATTAGAATTTTTCTGCGAGTGCTCTGTCTATACTTAATGCTATTGCTATGAATTACCCTGTTTGACACAGACTCTCTCCTCTGTCCCTACTCTTTCTGTGATTGCTGCCAGAATGCTGATAACCTCCTCATACTCCTCAGCGTTGAGAGTTTTCCTTAAGAAACACCTCCGGCTAAGAGAGAAAGTCGTGGCTAAATTGTGGTGAAGGTGGATTTTGAATTTCAACTCCACCATCTCAGCTAACTTCCCTTTCAGCTGGGAGAAAAAAAACTGATGATATATGCAACATTATTATTGAATAGCTCCCTGCTGCTGTTATCTAGTTGAATGCCCACAAACAAAACAATTCAAATCAGTACTGTATATTGCCTCTTTCACAATCAAACCATCTCCTTCATGAAGCAACAAACCCCTCAGCAGGGTTGCCTCGGACTGGAGGATGAGGTGGAGAGAAGGTGTCTGATAGCCTCATCAAAAGGTTCCAGGAGGTGGATGATGTCTTCAAGAAGCTCTTGATCTATGTTGCTGACATAACAGAGCTCGTTTCAGATGGCAGAGCACCTCTTAAAGATTGGAGGATTGCAAGTTTTGTATTCCACCTCGTCTCCACCGCTTGCCTCAGTTATCTGTTCAGTGCCTTTTGTAATTTGACAGTCAAAGTAAAGACAGTACATACTAGGGCTGTGTATTGGCAACAATCTGGTGATACAATATATATCACGATACAAGGGTTGAAATCCAATATATTGTGAAATATTGTGATACTGTAAGCAAGGTAATATATTGGGTTTTTTTTAAATCTGATTTTAGGAAACCCGCCTTAGTATAAAGAACACACTGCCATATGTATAAAATTTAAGTTAAAAAATTTACTTTTTTAAATGGAAAGTAAAGATATATAACAACACTGCTATCTAGCGGCTGGGATTTAAATACAACACAAACTTACTAACTGCCACAAATATGTGTGGATCACAATATCAAGATATAGTGTTCTAAGAATTGATACAGTATCACAAAAGATAATAGTGCGACACTCAAGTGTATCGATATTTTCTTAAACCCCTGGTGAACACTAAGCAAGGTAGGGCTAAGTGATAAAAATTTCAATTTGTTGACTAAGACTTTTTAAATGTTTAAGTTAAAGATTTTTACAGTGGAAATACTTTAGTCAAAACACCCTGACAAACAAAAAATTGAGCCTTTGCAATATATTAATTACAGCACTTGATTTTTTTTCTTTTTGATTTTTATTTATTATATCTTAACTATTTAAGCAGTCTTAGCAGGCAGGTATGACAAGACTGTAAAATATCTTCTGCTCTTTTGAAGAGTGTGACAAGGGTCTTTGTATCCTTAAACAGGCTGATTATGATGCTGTGGGTTCTCTTCATTCAAACACAAGTACTTTATCTATTCAGAGCACTTTACAATTGATATAAAAGACTATGTATAATAGTATTATATTAGTATCAGCCAGTCTGATAGTAAGAGCAAGAGAGAGAGATACTTGAAAGACTGACACCACAGTCCTTCAGATGTCAAGGATTTTGACCCCCATGTAACTGAGTGACATTGCGATGTAGTGTGTGTTTGTCCTGTTTCTGCCCAGATTATAAAATAATGATAATTATAAAAGCTGAAGCAGTAAAAAAAAAAAGAAAAAAAAAAAGAAAATAGTGTTTAAGTTAACTTTAAAGCTACTACAAAGAACTTCGTATAGTGTTGATTTTGGAGGCCCCTGTGGACAAAGGAGCAGTGCTCTTCCACCATAATCTAAAACATAACATCAAAAACAGAATTAGCTAAACAAAAATCTCCTCCTGCTTCTTTTTAACTGGCCAACCTACTACTCACTGTAATTTACTGGAGAAAATGTAAACACTGGCTCATATCATCTGATTTCAAAGAGAATAGTCATATAGAAATAGCCAGTCTTGTCACGAATGGTCTTGTTTGCTTATGAAGGTAATCAGTATTAAACTTAGCCCGTTTCACAACAAGTTAAAAATGAAAGAACATACAAATACAAAACACAATGATTCACAACATTCTGTAACATGTCATACATTTAGCTATAATAGCTCCCTGTAGAAAGCCTAATACTTTTGATACATTAATGTTTTCCCCCCCAAAAGGGACGACATTTTTTGCTGTAGCTGGACATATTATTGGATTGTAGGCTACCTTGACGTAGGCAGAGCTGATTGTCATAGCGACACGATAACCCACAGCTGGGAACACCACACACAGGAGCTCTGCTTCAGTCTTGAAGCTACAGTCTTTATTCACCAACAAACTCAAACCTACGCTCTACGTTTACAGCGCTGCCACTGTACATTTACTGGCAGGCTGACAACTTCTCTGTTTGCGGTTCCCTCCATTCAGTGCACATTCACCATCACTCTCTGCCACCACAGACAGTAATTAGACTGCCTTTGCACTCTCTCATGCTCACTAAAGTTACATATTCATGACGATATGCTACTCTAACCGGTTGGTAGTTTAGTGTCTGCTGACTTACCCTTATCGTATGAACTAAATTAAAAAATATTCCCGAACAGGTGCAGAGGCATTTTTTTCTAATTTTACTAATTAGTCCTGTAACTTTATCCTCCAGAAGCTATGTTTCTCAGCACAGCTGTGCTGTAGCACAGAGACTAACCCCTGGTGGCACATTACAACACAGCATCTCCCTCTCATTTTAATAGAAAGAGGAGTGTCTGTATTTAAGACAGTATTGAAAATCATACCATCAGGATTTCCTAATACCCTGGTATACTGTAATACCATTATACTGCCCAAGCCTAGTTAGTGCATGAGACTAACATTACACATTACAAAATGTAGGGATAGTGAAGCCTGGCCTACCTGTTGGAGCTCTTCCATAACACATTTCTTTCCTCATCTTTAGCATGGTGAGAAACTGCATGTGCACTCAGCAGGACATCTCCGACTTTGATGCTGCCTCCGTATTTGGCACCGATGTGAAGGAACACTTACAATCTTACAATTTTATTTACCAGATGCTTTTATCCAAAGTGACGTACATCTGAGCACTGATACAACACAAGCAAGGATCTAGTCAGGAGAGAACATGAGTAAGTGCCATCAAGCAATTTCTGAGCAACATTGATGAAGCAGTGTCCCTCTACAACAGTGAAGGGTCTTAAATCTTGGCTGCACATGCAAGTAATTGTGTTGGTTAGTTAAGACTTGATAACCACTGGCACCTTACGTTTCGCAAAAGAGGTGATTTTTGGCTGCATGTGGCTGCCACCTGCCACTACTTTACATGTCTTACAAACAGCATGCAGAGTTTTAACACCGTCACTCTTGACTCTTAGGAACTCAGACTTGCCCAAAAGCTTTGTCAGTGTGACACACGCATCATTGTCCTTTACTGTGCGATGCAACCAATCAGCAACCAGAGCAGAAAGGAGAAAATTAAAAAGAAATTTAAAAAAAAGACATCAGAATGAAAAGCACTACATTCATATTTGAAAAGCATATTTATATATAAAAACTTAGCTATTGCTATTGCAACTCTTGTCACGCTTGCTCCCATTAACTGTCCCAGTCATGTGATGAATAATGAAATTGATTCCCACAAGAATCCCACAAGAGTCCCATGACCCACAGGATTTCTGAAAAATGTCAGCTGCTATCGTCCTTTGAGTTAAGGACATTTTGGCTCGTTCCCAGGGGCTGACAAGCTAATGATGATCACTCTCAGGACAGACTGGGCCTCTTTCAGTGGTGAGAAGGTGTGCAACATTTGGTATAAATTGCTGGCACAAATATTCCCGGAGTGGTGAGTGTGTGCTTAAAGACATAGATTGCTAAAAAACGAAATCGGATTGGGATCATGAAACATCTTAAGCAGTTAATAGAAAAGCTTGCTTATTCTTTCATTTATCACCTCATCAAATGTCTTATTTCATATACAAACGTCGGCCATCATCAGTAATCACATGGGCCAATGATAAACAATAATACCATCATACTATGTACTAGAGCTGCACGATATATCGTTTGAGCATCGTCATCGCGATGTACATGTGCGCAATAGTCACATTGCAGGTCTTGCGATGTAGGAGGCAAATGAACTCAACGTGTTCTCATCTTATTTCAAGGGTACCTGACACTGACACACACTGCGCGCAGCGAACCACCAATCACAATCGTTCTTAATCAGTTTGCTGAAGCAGACCACGCCCCTGCACATGGAGAGAGTCGCTGGTAACAACACTGAAAAATGAGCAACGAACAAGAGAAAATCGCAGAAAACAAAGACTTGGTGCCAAAAAGAAAAGCAACGTCCGTTATCTGGAATTATTTCGGCTACAAGAAGGATGATATTGACCAAACACGTGTTCTGTGTTGACAGTGCCTTGCACCTGTTGCCACAACGAGAGGTAACACAACTAATTTGTTTGACCATTTACGTCGGCACTAGGGATGCAATGGATCACAGTTGATCCGTGTCGTACAGATCGCTCTCCACGGTTCGGCATGCATGTGATCCGCGGACATGAGAGCATCATAGTTTTCCTGTCACTGTTACTTTTGTATAATACCCGAAATCTCAATGGAGACTTGCAGTGAAATACAGGACAGATGCTGCTGTATGCAGCACATCTCTGCGAGGAGCGACTGATTTAAAAGCCGTCACACTGCCTCGAGTGAAATCCAGACCATGACTTTTTTCACCGATGTAACTATGCTGTCGTCATAGAAACAGCTCATAAGACCGTGATGTGTATTGAAACTCTGGTGATATCAGCTGTCGTAACTTCTACGCAGCTCTGTCTCATCCTGTCTGTGACAGTGTGTCTGTGCTGATTGATCATGACTTCTGACCAATCAGATGTGCTGCTGTGCTGTAGGCGGGACATTGAGCCAGACTGCAGAGCGTAGTGTATTATACTGTGCAGTGTATAATGATCTAATATATGTATAGTATACACACAGTTCAGTACTGTATAAGTTTGAAGTTTTTAATATTATTACATTATACAATTATAATTATAACTATGGTGATAATTACAGACAGAGATCAAAGCCAAGTGTATTTTTAAAATAATTTAACCCTAATCCTGCTATCCCTAATATGCTATTCAAGTCATCTGGGGAAAATTCCTGTATTTTTTCATATCGCAATATATCGCAGAGTTAAAAAAAAATCACAATGTCAGTTTCTTCCAATATCGTTCAGCCCTACTATGTACTTTTGTGTGTTGCCTCAAATCTCTGCTGAAATAGAAAAGTGTTCTCAATTGAACTTGCAGAGGCAAATATCTCCAACTCTCAGCACATTAAACCAAAACTATCTGCAGGGTCAGATACCACTGACCCTTTGATTAAACCATTTTAGAAACAGAATACTGCAAATGAGCCCATTTGAAGGTTCAGGTGCTGTGTGTCAACAACCATTAGTGGTGTCTATAAAGTTTAATGCTACAGACCTCAAAGTAGAGACCAACGTGCAAGTGGCAGATCAAAACCAGCTTTGAAAAAAATTGATTTGCCGCCAGCGAATATAGGCATGCTAACATCGGATATATATTATTTATCCCGTCTCATGCTTTCATCTTCATGTCTCATGTATTTCAGAGAAAAAACAACAACAACATGAAGCCACTTGCCTAAAATTCAACATCACCACATTTCACCCACAGATTTGGTTGTTAGAAAGGCACCCTTGGCATTTACAGTTATTTCTTCTTGCTAGTTTTCCTATTCAGCTCTGCGGGGAAGCAAATGCTACACTGATTCGTACCTGTCTTCAAGAACTGTGACAGCAGCAGGATGATTGCGAGGGTGATTTGGTTCCACAGAGTCTTGTTTATTGGCAGCCATTTAGCCAAGCGTGTCTTCAAAACCTCGACAGAATAATTTATCAGTTTGTACTATGCAGCAGTACTCTCACAGAGATGCGCTCCAGAGCAAAGAAACTGTGGTACTGGCAGGAGAAATGTCAGGAGATTAGAGATATCTAGTCTGGTCATACTGCATGCAACACTGGGAATTCAACCTCATCCAGTTTTTGTGGGAAAATATTCTTATTTCTATTCTGGCAATAACATGTAAGCTGGCTGCAAGTCAAATAGTAACAGAGTCAGTCCATATTTGCTGATACCAGCACGGGACTCCAAGCTATTCTTTCTATTGTTTCATTTATTATTCTTTTTTTCTTACTTACTTCAGATATCACATTTCATTAGAAAGGACCCTGCCCCTAATCCTAACAACAAAGCCACATAATGGGAAATGGCCCGTGTCAAGTGGTGCTGCAATGAAGGAAAAGATTAAAGGATAAATCCTGCTTTTTGATGTGATATTCACACAGTTCTTTGGCTTGTGAATAGTCTAAGAACCAGATTAAACTGGAATACAAGTGTTAGCTCTCTGAAGGAATAAAATGGACTGTGGTATTCCACATTTGCCAGGTCCTTTGGAAAGTCTCAGCCCAGCCTGTATAACAAAGTAAAGTTGCCACATCTCTCAGCAGCCATGTCAACTCCAACTCCAGCATCACTTACAATCAGAGCTTGAAATTAAGGATGTCCTGTTTAAGGCTGGGCTGACCATTTCATTGCACAATGAGTAATGCTACATTTACTTTTGACACTGTCAGTATCTTTGCCATAATATTTTGTTTTAGAATGCAGAACTTTAACTTGTAGTGAAGTATTAGTACTTTTGCTTAAGTAATGGACTTGAATTACACACCCACTGCACCAGGAAGGGAGGCTTGTGGTTACAGATCGCATGTGACAGATGTCATGAGGGGTTGTGTGTGACCTGGCTAGTTAGCCACTATGAGCCAGGCTAAAGACAATTAAGACCGGAGGTCCTCTGAGCTTGAAGCCGATTTTTTTTTTTCATGGCAGAAAAAAATAAACATCTGAGAAAACAAAAATAACTGAAGAGTACAAGAAGATGCTATAGTAGCGCATTACACAAACAGGGACTCTCCAACTTCTTTTCCGTGGCAGCAAACAGAACTTGGCCAAACTAAAACATCTGGCAAACAAAAAGGCTCACGTTTCAGCAATTTTATATTTTGTTCATGTAGGTTCCCAAATAAGTGCATTATGAGTGCATTATGCTATACACTGTATAATTATTAGGGTTGCAACAGATCACAGTTGGCCCGTGGCCCATAAAGGTCAATTAAGCTGCAACATACTGGTCACTGTCAGTACCTGTGTTACACATCATTTAATGTGCTGTATATGAAAGTACCTAATACTTGCACTGTTACAATGTATGTATTGTGTACAACCTAATGGTCTTGCCCTAAGGAAAGGTCCAATTAGCAGCCATTTCAGAATGAAAAAAAGGACTTCAATTTGGGACAAATGGTGTAAAGTCTGGGACAGTGTAAAGTAGAATTCAGGTCAGTTGTGGGACACTGAGGGAAAGAATTTAATTTCGAGCCCTGCTTGCAATGTAAAGTGGTGTCACTGTAAGGAGAAAAAAACTGTGCTTTACCCTTATATAACATCTCATTTCTTGAGAAAACTTCACAACACATCACATGTGAATATATATCATGAATGACAGCATTTCTATTTACAGTTATTTAAAATGTGCTGTAAGATGACATACCAAACTCCCATCGTGCCCCATGGCGCACAAACAACAGTATGGATTTTATCTAGTTGAAAAAAAAAAAAAGTGAAGAAATCTGAATTTCCATCTTGGACTTAATCTGTTCACACTGCCTGGGGCTTGGTGTCCAACCTCAGGGGAGCCCTGGCAATCCCCCGACTCTCTCTGGAGATCAGCAGAGAGAAATGTGCAACAGAATGGAAATCACAACACTCTCAGCCCTCCCAGATTGCTATTGAAAGCATTTACAGTACACTGGTTAAGACACCCAACCAAGCATTGATAATGAGGGAGAGAGTGAGAGAGAGAATGTGTTGCTTGGGCAATATTTACAGGCAAATACAAAGAGAGAGTCAACTTGTTTTTATTCACCCCCCTGGTGGAGTTGGCTATCAGCAGTGGCCTGTATGCTTCAGCCCTTTGATGCAGTGTTAGTGATCTTATGAATGACCGTTATGGGGTAGGTGTGAGGGGATTTCAGATGCCGGAGCACTGGGAAAAAAGAACCCTTAACAGTAGGTCTACCTGAAATGTGCAATCATCTGCCAGGAGAGAGAGAGAGACAGCTAAACTGGGAGAGAAAAGAGAAAGAGAGAGCGGCATCCATAAAATAATTATCATAGACAGGCGTGACATGCCTTGTAGGGCTGATTGCCTCCCCGGTGCTGGTAACAGGGGGGTTTCAGAGGGAGTACACTCTGCAGATGACTACATTATTTATAGATGAAAGAGGATCCAAAACAGAGCGATCAATGCACAGATGAGACCGGCTACCCAACAACTCTAACCTGGGCATTTGAGTGTACAGCAGAATGAGACGTGACCGCTGCAGAATGGGCAGGTGCAGGGCTATTTTAATGGCTCCCTGCCCCCTTTCCCCTAAAACAACCAGCTATTAAGTGGCCACTTCTATCATTCTGACTGCGGGGGCAAAACTCCAGTCTTGTCCTCATTTGGGAGAACCAGTAAATGAGCCAGCATGACCATCGAGGAGTTACAGCCATTTGGGCAGATCCATCAGAGCAGTTTGCGGCCATGTTTCCGCGTTTGGACACGTTCCTGCACACAAGCACCCTCACAAATCTTTTGTTATCGCCAAAGTGGCCGCTGTGAAACCACTACACCATGTGTGATACGGACTGCTCGCGCTAGCCAGCGCGGTGCAAAGGGATGGGAAGTGGGACCTCAGAGAGTACATTAACCCGCACCGATCTGCCAAATACAGCAGCAATTTCACACCTGAGTGGATAAAAACATGACCATTCATTTTTGCTGGTGACAGGGGAAACCTCACGGCTTAAATTCAACCATGGTGTATGAGACATATGTTCTCATCATTCAAGAGAGCGTTTACAGCAGCTGGTGGAAGACATTACATTTTTTTCATTGTAATCATCTGTGCAATTATTTTCTCAAATTATTCTTCTTACAAAGATCCTCTGTGTTTAGATGTAATTTCACAGATTAATATGATCACATGACATCATTTTCAGTATGACTATCTCTAATTGGGCATGTCTGATGTGTGGGTTGGTGAAAAACTAAACAACAGCTTTCAGAGGAATCATTTATTCATTATTGTGGTCAAACAGCAATTGTAAACAAAATATACAGTATGTTAAGCACGGGATTCTTTCCTTTTCTTTTCTATAGAATTAAATAAGAAGCGTTTTTCAGAAAATAGTTATGAAATTACTGTGATCTTCAGGGGCTATGGCAATGCTTGACTACAAAACAGTCTGCTGCACCATTTGCCTCAAGTGATACAGGAAAATCATGTTCTTTTAAGATAAAGGGCATGTGTCAGGTCTCATTGGAATAATAATAACTGGCACAGAGATGTTACACAGCCTGTTTACACAGAAGGTCTGAATCACTCTGAATGCCAAGTCTCTTTCAAACATGGAATTTCTCCTATTAAAACATTTACCATAAACCATTGTTTTCATGTAACTATTTCACTGAAGTACTTGCAGTTATTTTTTTTAAAAAAGACTGAGTGTGTTTAATGTTGCATCTTTGAGAGATAATTTCAAAGGAATGACTGAATAAATGCTGTGTACACTAGATGAGTACTGTAGACACAATGCTGGCTGGTTCCAATTTATTGTTTTCTTTCCCTTTCCTCAAAATTTTTGATGTGCTGCTCCAACCAGGACCTCAGTGGTATGAACTTCAAGTTGACACTGCAGGAGAGGAGTTTTTAGATGCTTTGATGTGTGATTTCGAGTGAACAAGGGCGAATGTGATGTACATGCGAGAAAAGACACCAATTAAGGAAGGCGCCACACTCCCAGGGAAGTCACACCATTATTTCTTTGAGACCCACTCAAACTCTGACAAAGGGCATGAATCAAACCAAACCCTTAGGCGAGGGCAGGAAAGGAAAAGTGTGTGTGTGTGTGGTGTTATGTGACTGGCTCCAAGTCTGAGTCTATATGCGTGCGAGTGTGTTTGTGCATGTGTAGAATGTATCTGGCACAGTCGAACTCCAAGACTGGGCAGTAACAAACAAGATAAGACAGTCAGTGAAGGAAAAGAGGAGAAATTTTCAGGCGATCTGCAACAAGAGAAAGCTCTTGAGACAGACAAGGTGATACTTTAAGTCATAAGGCACAAAACCATCGAAAACTTTTATGACTCTTTATTTGAATTGTGGAGAGGTTATTTCTTTTAATTGAGCAGGTGTCAACAATACCATTACTTAGTAGGCACAAAATAACTGCCCTAGTTTCGCCTGAAAATCTGTGTCTCCTGTGGTGCATTTCATTACCAGTCAGAATGTAATCTAAACCATACTGCCCACACAAAAATTAGATTAATACTATTAATAATAAAGCATTAAATTTCTTTTCTTGGATCTCAAAGTAAAACAAAAAAAAAATATTGATATAGAATTTCACAAATCAAAGGCTCCTTTCCAGTCACGACCGAGGAAAAGCATTTCAGGTTTCCCCAAACTCTATAACACAACATTAAAAGCAGACTATGATCTCACCAGTGAATGTAATGCATGGCGAAATGTGAACAGTCAGGTTGGGTCATAAGATTTGTGAATCATATAGCTTATGAACTTTCCAGAGCTAATGTTAGCGAGCCGTTTGTGTGTCACGCAGACAGGTCGTAGCAGTTGTGGCACTGTACTTTGCCTCACTGCGCCCTACCTCGCGGTGAGTCCGGGATAAATTTCTTATCATGTGAAGGCCCGTTAAATAAAGTCACCAAGCTGCTACCCTGCACATTGTGGCATCCAGGGAACACATGCATGTGGTGGATGAGGCATAACTGGTTAGACAGCTAGCAGCAAACTATCATCAGTGCTATCTGTGACTCGCGAGCGAGCAGGAGAACCACGGAGGATACTGCGCTGTACGTTTTTATATCGCTGGAGCAGCAGGAGCTGGTTTATGCTAATGGAGCTGTGATACACAACACGGCTTCCTTTTCAGAGCCGCCCACAAAATCCTGAACACAGAAATCTTGAAACACAATTTGAAGTCTAGCTCCACAATTCAATTCTAAATAGTTGGGAGGCTTTTTACATGTTTTGAGCAATACATTTATGACCTATACAATGTGTTTAGAAGAAAATGTCCAAATTCCCTTTACACAGCCTTTAAAGGATGCTCTTAATAAAAGGATGAACAGGGCATTACAAAAGTAATAGCAGTTAGTATTATAAATTATAGATGGAACTTTCAACTGCCAAGTCGTTTAAAAATGTTGGCATCCTAAGAATCAACTTCAAATGGAAAAAAAGGAGAAAAGAGAAAAAGCTTTGTAAATGGGCCATGTCCACGTTAGCAATGATTGGCTTGTGCAGTGGCAGTGACAGCCCATCAATAACCCCTGCTATGGCAGCTGGACTAGTGTTATCTGTGTGAGCCCAATACTTCAGTGTTTTTCTGTGCTTATTTTGCTTTAGTAAGTAGCTGCAAGGAACCAAAACCACATCTGTATGCTCTATTGGTCAGCCAATTTTATCTGCCCACATTGGTCTATCAGAAATGCATTGTATCAGCATATACGTTGTCTGATATGCACCAATATGAAAACTTTTTTCTTCTTACAGAAAATAATGCAGAAAAAGATGTTTTGGGTAATTTAGAAATGGTGTCATCACATCTCAGCACGGTCTTCAGCACATGTGGCAGAGTATGCTTCACACCTGAGCAGGTGACATGTAGTCAAAACATGTCGGACACGCTACCTCAAATACTACAGCGGGGTATCATTAAAAGAAATTATGATGGGAATCTCCAGGTACCTCACAATTCGATTCAATTCCAATTCAGAGGGCTATGATTCAATGATAAAATGATTCTCAATACATATCGATGCATCGGAATTTTAGGGCCTTTAACTCAAGGGGTGCCAGTCCAATTGTATTTGTCTGCAGCTGTTCATGTTCATCCATCCTCATCAAAACTTAAGAAGTACCCTAATTTAAAAATAAACATAATGTAAATGTTACATTGTTTAGGGGTGGGAATATTTCTGTCTGATTTGATTCAGAATAGATTCTCAACTGAATGAATAGAAAGCGAGCAAAATTTTCAGTCTCTTGCTCCCATTTTCTTGGAACACAAAATGAAACCTAAATGACAATTAACTAGTCTGCAACCTTTTTATTTTAAAAAGTTAACTGTATCTAAAAGCATCATACAGTCTCCTGCCTGTATGAGTAGAAAAAAAATGAGGAGGAGGGGGAGTGTTTCGGTATTAACATTATGTCTCCAGCAGTGGAGAGCAGCTTCTCTGTGCTGAGGAAAGCCATCACCACAGTGTAGAGTGGATACAGAGTTTTTGAGGTGAAACAGACTGAACAGAGTTATTGTTTTCACCACAGCTTTGGTTGAAGTTGTTGAATGCTGCAGCGGATGTTGCTCAGCTGCTCTCATTTGTTAGAGCTGATCATTGCTCTAGTCCATTCATGTTAATCGAGTATTCCATTGATTATCCTGGTGAGTAATCGGATATGAAGTGCTGCACCCACTGCATTTTTTTCCATTAAATTACTTTTGCTTAATTTAAAAGCAATAGTAATATACAAAAGAGAAAATAAGCCAAGCGTCTTTAATGAACAACATTTTTTTTCCTTTCTTGAAAAATCAACATTTTTATTGCTTTTATTACTTTTTTTATTGCCTTCTTTTATTGTACTTTAACAGTGCGCTTGGGACAGTAATGACAAAATACAGATGAGTACTTTTTAAAAAATATGATATATTTAAAAAATTAATACATTCAGAACAGAATTGGAATTTAATATTTTTATAACTAACAATAACTAGAGGAGTAACCGTCACATCACAGCAAAGTCACTATATAAATTCATTAATATCTCACTGGAAACAAATCTAAAATCTCAATAAAGTAAATCACACTCCTGACATCAAAATACAGAGTGACGTTTAAAAATAATGAAGAACACAGATATCAGTCATTATCATTCATCCTGTCCTCTGTTGCTGATGTGATTCAATGCCTGCAGTGAGAGGAGGGGCTCTTTGTCTCATCCAGAAGTAAGTTTTCAACGACGACACATTTCAACGACGACACATTTTGTATTGTGTGGTATAAGCAAAATTTTAAGTTTTTTTTGATAACGATTACTCGATCGTTAATTTAACCAATGACTGTTTAAAAAAAGACTGCTTGCAATTTACAATCCTACTCTTTACATGTTTGTGCCTGTTGATCAGGTGTATGCATGTGGTTTTACTGCACTTACTTACAGTTACAAGTGTAGTAATCTTTATTTACCAAACCTTATACATCAGATCTTACCAATACTTCGGTACCCATCCCTGTGTGCAAAACACAGTGTGCTGAATGATTGTCTGGATTTAAATGAAGCCTCGAGGCAATAATTGGCTTCAGCTTTTTAGTAATCAGGTTACTTGAGGAATCATTTCAGCCCTAAAAAACACAGAGTCCTCCTTTGTCTTGCAGTAGTCCTGGACTAAGCCTGTTTGCTGCTTCCTGTCAGCTCGAGTGCGGTCCCCCCCTCAAGTTCAACAGACCGATCCAAAATGCTGTGGAGGAGGTCTCTCTGCTTAGACACGATTCTCTGGTTTCCTATTGTTTGGTCAGTCCAAGTCCTATTTCGTCCGTTTCATTTTCCTAACCAGACATTATCCAGGAGCAGCCCTGAGTGCCTGCTGTAGCTTATCTCCTCACCTTCTCTTCTCCTTGGGTAGTCACCCACGGTCACCCATTGCAGTCCATTCGACTGATCTGGCTGCATGTTCAAAAGATGCCAACTGCATTTGTTGATAGTCTCAGGGTCTGCTGCTCTTTAATCCAAACCACACATCTTCATTTTCCCATGCCTACTAGTCTATTCAGTCTATTTTTCAGCAGTAAAGCTAAAAATATAACGGATGAAATGAGAAAAGTAGCGAAGGTTGAAGGAACTAACGGCCACTATATCATGCTTATCACATCTGTTCGCTATAACAGCAAGGTAGCACCAGGTATAGTTTGTTAGTATAGTTAGTATTAGCCGATATATCCATCTCAGATTTTTTTTTTTTAACTTCCTTAAATTGGTATTGGCTCCAAAAATCTGTCATCTGTCAACATACGTCATCTCCAGTTGGGCTGTGCTTATATCAGTCATGCAAACATCGGTAATATTAAATAGTGGTCGACCATTATGGGTTTTTCAATGGCCACTGCTGATAATTAGATAACAAGGCAGCTGATGGCAAATATATAATGTCGATATCAAAACAAAGAAAGGTCATGAGTAATTCCATTATTTCATGCATAATACAATCTAATATGGTTATTCTGGCCAGTAACATGTTGTTTTAGATGGATTTTTTTATTGATTAATGAAATAGTAAAATACATTGGGTTATGCTGTAGTTTTCAAAATGTGACTGGTATTTTAGGGAGACTGTCACTCCATTTCAAAATGCAAGATAGATTTTTTTACTTTTATTTTTTTGGCATCCAAACATGACAGCACTGTTGGGAAAACCACACATGGCTATAACTCAGGTATGTAGCATGGTTCAAGAACCACATATTTAAGACCAGGATCTAATATGAATCGCAACAATATCTTTGTATTTACCTATTACCATGATTTTGGTATGAATGAGTATCTAATACCCTGTGCGATTCACAGTTTTGTGTGTCAGTGTGGTATAAGACACATCAACTGAGAGAGTGTCACTAGTTGTCAGAGAGCCCAGAATTCATAGTGGCTCTCCTCCAGACAGTGCTGCATGCTTGTGCAGAAAGGACATCAGATATAAGTCACTTACTACATTTTAATGGCCTACACCTTAATGAAACAATGTACTTTCTCTATTTTACATGAAATTACAAGTCATTTACAAGTCAGTCAAGTCAATTTTAATGACTTAACTTCATCTCTGAAGACCTTAAATCAGCATATTACAAAAGGGATCTTGTGGGTTAGAATTCATGGAGAGATGGCTAGATAGAAATTTATAATAATGTAGCCACTGCTGGTTGTACTTCATACTTTCCTGAGTTTGAAAGGATAAATAGAGAAAAATAATGACATTTTTCAAAACCTCTCAAATGGAAGAGGTTTAGCAATTGCTATGTTACGGTTGCTATGGTACAGGATAATTAGAGAGCGTGCACATGAGCGTGTGACTCAGCACTATCAGTGTACGAATGGGAGCCAGTGAATAAACATTAAGAGGATGTGAAATAAAGCATTGTTTATGCAGCTGCTGCCTCCGTCGAGTAAGTAGCCTATGCCAGCATCTCAATTCTATTCCTGTTCTTCAAGACTGTCCAAGGAAGAGGGAAGCAAAAAGACCAGAAACCAGCTTTTATGGATGCTTATATAAATGCAGATGAGGAGTCCAGAGTCCTTAAATCTGTGAAAAAGTGAGTACACCCTCCAGATAAGATGCAGGGGTTTGTGCTTTGAGCTGGGAGAATGCAGCGATCTGTTCACAGCGTTGATATATTTAGCAGAGATTAAAGAACCATGTGATGCAACAGCAACACAAATGGTTGAAAGATGCACTTTCTGTTTTTGTGATTTTGTAAGATTCACTCTGTAATTCATTTAAAAGAGGACAAGTCAATTCTACACAGTAGCAGGTAACATTAAAAGATGACTCATTTAGCACTTTTCTACATCAAGGTTCTCTCTTACCTTTTCCTTCTGCTTTTCTATTCCACACTTAAGAATGAACATTACTGTCTCATACATGTTATGTATATGAAGGCAGACCCCCATTTCCCGAGCTACATTCTCTGCAATTCACCCTTTTCATTTTTGAATGAATCCTCTCTAACATTACATTTCACTTAATGGTATGTGAGAATTTATGTCCCTGAGGATTTTTCACGCTATGGCTATGTAATAACCACACATTGAAAAAGCTGCTCCAAACATCCATCATTCCCTGTTCTGCTATGATCCAGTTTAAACACTACTGGGCTTTGGCAGCAAAGCTGCAATAAAAGCAACTTGACATTGTACATTGTCACATGATTCCCTGCCTACAATAGTCTCTCTGTGAGAGCTCAGCTCAAGAGGGATAAATCTGAATAAGCACTGTAAATATATAAACAGCATTTCATGACAGTTTTTTCAGGAGATAATATTTGAAGTTTTGTTGTATCTTTCCTCTGTGACTCTGTCATATAAATGATATTAACTCTGAGGTTTGAGGTGGTTTCGTTCATATCTGTAAATCTTCAGGGTCATCCTCAAGAAAAGCACGATGTACTTTAGTAGAAGCAAATGGAGATCTACTGGTGCGTGACCCGATCAATAAGTGAGACACAGACTCTAGGTTGGGGTGTTACGGATTTCTTTCTATTTATCTATCTAATTCTGCCAGCAGCAACCAATGCGTCACTGTCAGTCTGCAACTGGAAGGCTACAAAAGAGTAAGACTCAGCCAGTTCCAGGTCACATGGGGTGAGGCGCTGGACTTCACAAAACTCTCTGAGCAGGACGAGAAAGAACTGCCAGAAGGCAGTGTGGTGCAAAGCCTCGGATTACACCCTGGTGGAGAAGATAATTGGCCAGTATTGTGTTTTAAGTGTAGTCTCCTCATGATTTAACTCCTTCATTAATTGGCGCTTGCTTGTATATAGCCTGTGCAGTCATAAGAAACCAAAACCAAAAAGTGTCTATGGGAATGATGTACTTAGCCACAATGGACCTCATTTATGAAACACTCAGTGATTAAGTGCATTGTGTGCAGCAGGACACAAACTAAACCGCTGTGCTCGGAGCACCAAACACTTCATATTGGGTGTTGGTACATTTTAAAAGGAATGTATGACAATAGAGTGCACCCGATACTGGATTTATGTCTCCAATGCCAATATTAGGGAGTAAAAACTTGCACTAGATATACCGGCTGATATAGAATATTATATACAGAATGTTCCAATGATCCCTCAAATGTGGTTATCTAACACTTGTGACAAAGTCGTGCACTGGAGGCAGGGTATTTTACAATAAACTATATTGTCCAAAATGACATTAGGTCAGTGAAATGGTAATATTTTCATTTACAATAATTAAAAATAACTAGGGCTGTATATTGGCAAGAATCCGGCAGTATGATATACATCACAATACAAGAGTTACAATTTATTTATTCACTCATTATCGATAACCACTTATCCTTGGAGGTTCGCATGGGGGTGCTGAGGCCTATCCCAGCTGACATTGGGCCACAGGGAGGGTAAACCCCGGAGAACTCGCCAGTTTAACTCTGTGCTGGCTCATGATTCAATATATTAAGAAACTGTAATAAAAATTATATATTACTATTTTTTTAATCTAATTTTAGAAAAACTGTCATGGTATAAAGAGCACACCACCATATACATCTGAATTTAAAAAGTTTACTTTTTATTCACTCAGAATAGTGAAAAACACTGCTATCTAGCAACTGGGGGGCTTAAACACAAGACAAAATAAATCCAAGATGCATGTCAAGATATGATGATACAGTGTTTATGAGAATCAATACAGTATCCCAAAACATAATATTGTGATACTCGAGTGTATCCATATTTTCTTACACCCCTATACATATAAATTAGGGATGTGCGCAATTAGTCGAATATACGATTAAATGTGAACACCCGCCCTAGCCGGCACCAGAAATACAAGTCGGTTAAACTATTTATCATTATTTTACAGTGCAGGTTAACTTTTGCCTCTAAGATGCTGTGCAGCCTCCTGGCACTAGTAAGGGCTGCGGCACCAACCAACAACAGTCCCTCTCGTCCAGCATAAATGCCCAATGGCTCACCCAGACGTTGTTATCAGCAAAGTTGGTCAGATGACAGCTAGTAAACAGCACAGTTTGTTGGTATTTTGGTGTAGAAAATAAGAATAAGGTTGAAAGTAGACCGTCAGAATAATCTGTTATATAACCGCTCAACCAGAGCAATGTGTAACCACATTCAGCACAGACAGACACATTAAAATGCAAGAAGAGCAGGTTCCTGCTGCTAGCCCTGCTAACATTAGCCACAATATGTGGCAGCTAACTTCAGTTCTGGGTAAACAGTGTCATTTACCCCCAGATAATGTGATTCTTTTTAGCCTGCAAACGTGAAGCATTTAGTGAGTTGTTTTCATGTTCTGTGGGTTAATTTGCAATGTTCGTATAACACGGTGCAAAGTGACAGACATTTTAACAGGTTTTAAAATACAGTTTGGCGATTGTAGACTGTAATTAACGGCTTCAGATGGCTCTTAATATGCACATTATTTTTGCGGACAGTCAACAGGACTAGTTGATTAGTCTAAATTAAAATTTGCATTTAATCAACAGGGGAAAAAGTCGCCGGGAACATCCAACAATTATGAATTGAAAAAAATACAAACAGAACAAAATATATGCTACTGTATGCATATTAAACTTGACTTAGGAAAAAGTATCAAATATACATACAACAAATGGAAATAATCCAAAATGATCCATTAGCAACTATCACACAAATCGGTTAGCTAAACTTTGAGTGACATGCCGTGAAGACAGATGTGACACAAGTAACAGATTAAATTTATCTAAATTTTAAATGGTTTTATGGTCAAAAATGGTTGTCACACATGATGCTAAAAATTTGGTGTGTAAAAAAGTTCAAATTAAAAAAATGCAGCTGTATTGATAACTGAGTCATGTTGTGAGCTGTGTGTTTCTTTTTTTAGGTGAATAGAACGTTTGTTTCACAGCTTGAGGATGATGTTTTTAGATGGCTAGGTTAAGTAAATTGTGTCCATTAACAGGTATTGATACATTAAAAGGTATTAATAACAGCTTAGTTGTTTAAGGGAGGAAATAAACAGTATCGGATTGGTATTGCTATCTGCAGATACTCAAGGTTGTAGTACCAGCAT
>JAJHUR010091925.1:0-10775 GCA_027495735.1 Lutjanus campechanus | reverse complement strand
GTGGAGAATGTGTCTTGGCATCGTCTCACACCAACACAGCATAAATAGATAAATAGCACCAACAGGTGAAAGTAAAAATACAGTTAGTTCATATAGTGCCCTATTACCATCTGAAGCAGAGGTTCCCAAACTTTCAATACCAAAGCCCCCCAAATAGCATTACCTGATGGCCTGAATGATGTCTTTAAAAACCCAAATAAATGAATTTATTCACGACAATTCATTCAACTGTACATGACTACACAGAACTGTGTGTATGCAAAAAACAATGTACAATAATTTGTGCACTTTCTTGCACAAGGTGCAGTGAGCTTCAAGTTCATTACTTTCAGCTGGCTTCAACCATGATATAATTTTTCTTAATTTTAAGACATTTTAAGCCCTAAAGTTCAGATCATTGGATTTTCAACTTTTTAAGGATATGCAGAAGCTCTGCATGTGGCACTACAGTTCAGAGGAAAAATATATATTTTTGACTCTGAGGTGAACTGTCCCTTTAATGCAAAATAAAGGTTTAGTAGATAATAAATCTTGCTTTCCAAAACCATAAACATGTTTGTTTATTATTCATCAAATATGAATAGAAGTAATTTTACTCTATTTATTTACAGTGTTGATCATATTGAATTATAGTTGAATTATTGTCCATGTTGTCCCTTGACAATGAAAAACACTCCAACTGCAACTCCCAACAAACCCAGTGTGAGACCCACTCCACAGAAAATATCTGGTCCAAGACTGGGATGACTCACTTCAACTTCTGCGGAAAAAGTCACATTATCATTACAGATACAATAAAACATTTATTAAATATAAATATTGCATTAAATAATATAAAACAATTACCCCAGATCCTTGTAGTGGGCCTGTCCAGGGCTGAGTGCTCCACAGTGCAGCTGTAAATGTCTCCTTCCCTCGGTGTGAATGTCAGCGTTGAGAACTGATGGAAAGTTTGATCATTATTGGGATAATATCGACTGAGTGACACCCCCTCCGACACCGGACGACCGTTTTTGGTCCAGCTGACTCTTATGTCAGGTGGGTAGAAGTGATTCACAAAGCAGATGAGGCTGTTTTCAAGTCCCGGCTCAGCTTCTTCTGCAGGGTAGAGGATGCTCATAGGGGGGTCTGTAATGGGTCAGAAGTCAATTAAAAACGTACATCAGCATTTTATCAATTGCGTCACAACAGAGATAAAGTTTGAGGTTAATTTACCTTTATGCTCTGGTAGTTTTGTCTTCTTAGCTGCGCAGATTGAAGCAAATTCTACACAGAGACGGCTGTTCTGCAGAGCATCTCTAAGTATAGCCAAACCTCCCAACATCTGACTTGGATCAAAGTCAAGAAATCCAGGCGCAGTGTAAACGATCTCATCTGTTTGAAAGTCCACGTATAACATCTCCTCACCATCAAACTCAAACTGGACCTCAGTTGTGCCATTTTTAAAGCAACCCACAACATAAAGAACTTCATGGGGAACTGAAAAACAATGGAGATAAAGAACTGATCACGCTCACTGTAAAAAAAAATCAGACAGGGATTTAGTAGAATCATGTCTGCGGCTGATCTCAAATGCTAAAAAACATTTTTTGTGCACATTCATGACTGTATACTGAAGGACCTCTGTGATTCACAATTCTTTAAAACTTTTTTTATGGCTCTATGTGGGGACAGCTGTGGCCACAGGCATTATGTTTTCAGGTTGTCCCATTCTTGTCCTTTAAAGTTACAGATCAATATAGTGATAACTTCCATATTAAATTCTTTCAGTCTTCATTACAAACATTACATGAGTCTGGACCAACATGGATGTAAACTGTAACCTGACTGGTTGGTGGAGACATACAACTGCGAGGCAGTAATTCTATTTTTGACTGCTCTGTTTTATACAACCATTAGTCTCACATAGCCAGACCTCTCTCCACAGCTGGATACACACATTCTCCATGTTTACATTTTTTAAACCAATCACAAATGTCTCGGGCGGCGCTAAGACCAAGATGCAACGATGGTGCTGCTGCAAAATAGTGTTGAGGGTGAACTTGTTTTGGTGGAACATTTGCACGTTGGTAGATGATCTCTGGCATTAAAATGACTGCTTCACTGGTAACAGCTGTTAGCTTGTTTTCATCCCAGGTGCTCATTTGCCATTTTCAGCATGTAGGTTGCAGCTTGGAGGTTGTTCTTGTTTCCCGGGGATTTTGAAAACGCAGATCTCGGCCTATGGCATGACTTATACCAGCAGTGTGCATCCGGTGAGTCAGATTATACGACCACTGACAGCTGGCTTCTCACACTTCTTAACTGGCTGTGAGGGGCCACAACTGATCAACAAGTGCTTCAGTTTGAAAATTTGTTTCAGCTATAGGAATAATGTATTTGGGGGTCATGTTCACTTTGCAAATCTCTGCTGGTTGCATGAGACAGTTGCGGCAGCATTGCAGTAGGTGCTTCACCATCTGTTGCCTAGCGAAAATCTCTGCTGAGTACTTAAAATTTATTTTCAGAACACTTCGGAACTTATAAACTTGAGTTCTTCCAACTTGAAGTCTTTTGACTTGTAATAATGAGTTACATGAGGATACTGTACAGAGTTCAATCGACTCATTAAAATAAGTTTCTAAAGAAACATAATCAGTATATTAGCATACTCCCCAGCATACATTGTTTGAGAGTTAAAGCTCTCTACATACCCTTCTTTTTATAGTTTGAAGAAAATGTATTTGATAAAAACTTGTCTCCAATACACTAAGATTATGCAGTCCCCACCTCCTTACAGTTAAAAATGACCAGGAGCAGTTTCACATATTGTCTTTTTTGTTAATGCTGGAACAAAGCAGCTCTGACAGGAGCAGCTGAAACATGAGATCTTTGCAAGAAATCAAGAATGAACTTTTCCAAGTGACAAAATGTGAAAGGAAATCACAGGAATTTATGTTTGTGTGACTGAAGAGTTGTTAGTTGAACATGTTTTCTCAAGTACATCTGAATTTATATTTATTATTTATTATTTATTTTTATATTTATTTATTTGACAAGAAAACTTATTTTGTTTTGAATCATTACAAAATTACCTCAACTTGTCTTTTCAAATTCAGTCAACCTATTTTTAAGGCAGTTAGGACATTAACTTTGTGTACGATCCTATGTTGCAAAAAGCCACAGCTTCTTTCTAATAATGTCTTTACTTGCTGTCGGGCATTTATATTCTTCATATACAGAAACTGGAAACAAAACCAGACTAAAAGTGTAGTAAAGTGGCATATCTTACTTTATGAGAAGGCACAGAAGCTGTTGAACATCAGGATGATGAGAGCAGAGCGCTTCATGTCTGAGCTGCAGGTCTTCATCGATGAATAGAAAAACTCTCAGTATGAACGGAGCAAAATGTTTTATATGAGGAAACACGCTCAACCACATGGCCAAAATCAGATGCAAAAACTTGAGAAAAATAAAACGATAACTGGAGAAAACTGGAGTTAATCTTTATTAATTATCGTTAAACTTTACTGACACGAGTTAGCAAAAAGGAACTAAAAATATATTTTGTAGAGAGGAGAACTTGACCACAGTTTCCGTGTTGTTGTTAATGATGATGTTAAAGGAGCCGTTCAACCTGTGTTGCAGCTTAGACATTTTCTCTCCACATAAACGAAGCTTTTACACATGCCAAGATATGCACGTTATGAGGAAATTCGACAAAAAGGGGAAAGACAAAGTTACTTAATTGTGTTATTTTTAGTTTTAGCATTCTGGGAGTGTTGCTTCAGTACATTTTCCATCACAAGAGTTCCCAATATTATTTACAGTACTTAACTGCAGCTGACGTGATGAGAGAGAGGACTCTTACTCTGAGCAAAGCTGGTTCTCACAATCTTACAAAGCTCCTGCTTTCCTTTGAAGGACATATAAACAACACTACAAAGACTGCATACTTCCATTTATGACACATTACTAAGATTTATCTGATACTCCTCATGGCTGATGCTGAAACACTTATTCATGCGTTGGTATTTTGACCTTTTTAGTCGACTAATAAAAGATTAATTGTTGCAGCTCTAAGTGTTTTAAGTTTGTTGTTAGGTTTATTAGTGTATCCAGCTGGTCCTGCTTTTGATTGGTTTCCACCCAGTGAAGCATTTTTTCACTAGAGGCCATGATAATGAATTGGTAACTGTGTGCACACTGTGCATGGTAATAGATCGCTCGTTATTTTAAAACTGCATCCTACTAATAATCCCCATTTTTATTAAAGGTATCTGTGATCTAATTGCGTCTTTTAAAAAAAAAAAAAACTGTATCTGTAACTGTAGCTCTAATATTGAAAAAGTAATACTGAACATAATATTGAAAAGTATTTTTACACACGATGTTGAAAAGGTAATATTGCATATGTTATTGAAAAGTATTATTGGACATGTTGAAAAAGTACTGCACATTGGTGTTATGGCATTAAATTGTTTTCATTTATTTTTCATTTTTCATTTATGTATTTCAGTTTGTTCAGTACGGTCAGGTGTGTTAGCATTCTGTGTGCAATATCAATATTTCACTCAGGTGTAATTTTTATGTCGGTGTGCATTAATCAGGTGTATAATCACTCTATGGGTAATATATATTACTTCCGGGCAATGGTGTAAATTCTGCTCAGTCTACTTATTTTGTATATTACTATTTTTATATTTCCTTTGTTTATATTGATACTATTTTTACATTTCCTGTTTAAATTGTTCACATTTCATCTTAGTTGTATTTTTTATATTTTTTTTTTTATTGATGTTTCTTTATATTTTTGCTATCCACTTTGCTGCTGTAACACTATAAATGTACCCGTTATGGGAGTAAAGCTGTAAGAAACGTCCGGCAGGTGGCGCTGGAGGTCTGCGGATGTCAGCGGTGTTGCGCGTGCGAGAAGCCGCCTGTTGGTGCTGTTGTGGGGCATGTGGCTCAGAGGAATGGGGCCGTCTTCCTCTCTGACCCTGGGCCGTCGATGAAAAAAACCGACAGACCGAGCGGTAAAAGGGCTGGGGATGCACAACGGGACAGAAGAAACACGGCTTTACAGGCGAAAAACCAGGACTGCTGATGCTGCTAAACATGGAGAGTCACCTCCTCTGCGGAATAAAGCGGGTTTACTGTGATATGGCCGGTCAGTGAGCGTGTTAAAGCTGAAGATTTGGACCATACTTTGTTTTTTTTAACCGTTGGCGTTGATACACACATCTGCAATGATGCAGCGGGCTGTGGACTGGAGAAGATCCGCTGCGATTGTCCTCCTTCTGGGATACCTTGTCTCCAAAGCTGCCACCAAAACACTAATGGAGGACACAGCCACAGAAGGTAAAAGTGCTTTAAATATTTTTGTGCACTAAAATGGCTTGTTAGCTGGCTATTCTGGTGGCTAATGGTGCCGCTAGCCTGCTGCTCGGATGCTGATGTGACCTGAACTTAGCTAACGTTAGCAAGTTAGCTGGTGGCAGAAGGACAGCACGAAAACTTCTTTATTATCCAGCCTGGTTTATGTCCCTGGATAACATTTAAAAGCAACCTTTTAAACCTCATTCAGTTATGTATGTGCACAGTACTTGGACTAAAACACGTCCTCATATTGACCAGTATTTAATGCAGCAAGAGGGGAGTGAGTCCAGCTGCTGTGATTTGTCATTTTTATTGTCAGAAAACTCTTTCTCTCTTTGTATGTGTGTGTACAGGGACACCACCTGGCTCAGGTTTACATGAATACCAGCAAGCTCAAACTTGCTTTTGTGCAAGTGCTGCAACTAATGATTATTTTCTTGACTTAACAAATAATCAGTTTGTCTGGAAAAGGTGAGAAAATAGTGAAAAACGCCACTATATCCCAGACTCACATGTTCAGATTGCTTGTTTTGTCCAGTTGTTTTAAGCACAAAGCCATTCAGTTTGCTGTCATTAAAAAAAAGTGCAAATGTTAACATTAAAGAAGTGGGAACCAGTGAATTTATGGAATTTTTGCTGTTAAAAATAACTTAAATCAGTGGTTTTCAAACTGGGGTCTAGGGACCAACAAGGGTCCTTGAGTGGGTTTTAGGAGGTCCTCAGGCTGCAACTAACAATTATTTTCACAATTAATCGTTAAAGGATTTAGTCTATAATATATTAGTTGTGAAAAATGCTCATTACAACTTCCCAGAGCCCAATGTGACATCTTCAAATTGCTTCTTTTGTCCAACCAAAAGTCCAAAACCCCGAATAAATGACAAAGAAAAGCACCAAATCCTTGCATGTAAGTGGCTGAAACCAGCAAATATTTGATAGTTTTACTTGCAATTAATTGATTTTCAAAATATATACAACTAATTTTCTTTTGATCAATTAATTGTTGCAGCTGTAGTCCCCAGCAAAAGGATGAATACAAACTTTTATCGCATTTTTTGGAAGTTAAAACAACAGGGGAAGAAATAAGGTTGGCTTTTGTGATTGATTGTAATTTTATAGTGATCCTTGTTTCATTGACCACAAAGACTTTGTTATCTTCAAAGGGGACTCAGAGAAATTAAAATCCTCTCAAATTTGGGGTTTGTAGTCTAAGGTGGATCTATTGTTGGAGTCCTTGACATAAAAACGTTTTGGAACCCCTGACTTAAAGTAAGGCTGCACAATATGGTAAAAATATCATATAGCAGTTATTTTGACAGATATTGTGTTTGCGATATAATTCATGATTAGTAAGAATGATACATTTGCATCACAATTTTCATTTTCACTGAAAAAAAAAATTACATCAATGATGATGTGACATTTGCAGCTTCTGTGATTTGGATATTGCACTTGAGCATACTGCAATTTCAATAATATTTCAACTAATTGTGCAGCTGTAATTTAAATGAAGAATCATTAACAGATTCATCTTCTATTTTTTTTTTATTAATGTTCAACTTTACTTTACTTGTAAGATAAAATATGATTTTAAGATTAACTTTTTTTGATCCCACCTGGTGAAATTAAAGTGTTACAGCTGTAGAAGTACAAGAATATATGCATGGTAAATTGAAAAAAACTAGAATACTATATACATTATGAACATCTACTATATGTCAAATGAAGCATGAAAAAGTAAAATAAAATGCACTAAATGTTAGAGCTGAATCAGCAGATAATCTGAATTGGCAATATTGATAATTGATTAAAAAAGTATTTTTTAAGTAAAAATGCCCAATCTACTCCTCTAGCTTCTCTGATGTGAGGATTTGCTGCGTGTCTTTAATCTTATTTGATGAATAGATACTGTTTTGTGACACTTTAAGACCAAACTATTTATTAATTAAGAAAAAAGTCAAATGAATTGAAAATGATTGTAATTGTTATTGCGACTAAATGTACTCTAAAACAAACATAAATAGTTTTTAAAAACTGTTTTGAGACCAAAAAAGTCACAAATTATGTTAGAGGACAAGATGTTGCAGTAAAGTTTATTACAAAAATTGCACTTCTGGGAAAGCATTTGGCCAGCTGGCAGAGTTTCTTGTGTCTGCAGATAGCAGTGTTAGTTGCAAACCATAACAGGGATGTGGTGGGTGATTAATTTCCCTTCAGTGTCCGAGGGTATCCCGCCACTACAGCAGCAGCAGACACATGTGAAGATTGAAAGCCAGCATGAATCACAATAATCTGTTGGCATCTCATTCAGAAACTAACTTCAAAGCTGCTCTGTCATATTCACTACTAAAAGTGGAGCCACATCTGTTTTATACATCACTTTTATCTCTCACTCGCGTGCAAAAGCACACACACATCGCAGTCGTTTGTGTTTGGTAACATTTTTGGCTGGCCTACATTCAGTCCTCTCACTACAACTGTGTTTACAGTAAAAGTATGAACATAAACATACAGTAACTATTGCTGTGAATCAGTCAGGGTAAAAAAGGCAACAGTGGGAACATATTTTTCTCAATATTGCAGATTTGGTTCCTGATATTTTATAATTTGATGATTAGTTTTTGTAGTTGTTCTGCTTAAAGCCTCACACATTTTCTTTATCATGAAAATCGACTAAATTCCCAACAGGCTCTGGTAAAGAACAAGGTTTAACTCCTGCGTTAATTCACAAGATTGCCGTGCTTTGAAGTGTATCCCGGCCTCTCTCCGCTCTCTGTTGCCTCTTTCTTCTCTTGCGTTCCCTTTGCCTCGGACTGACCTTCAGTTGTCCCCGAGGGGGTGTGTTCAGGTCGATACTGAGGACTTCTCCTGGTCTGTCCAGCAGCAAGCAACATGGATGAGTGGAGCCAGACAGACAATCTTCCCACAGATATAGATCTCACTCACATTACTGCTGCCCATAATAGGCATGGCATTGCATCTCCAGCAGACAAACATTCTGCTGAAGCTGGGCAAGGGCTGCTGGGAAGTAGACCAGTCAAATCATATTGTGTCACCAGCTAGCCAAGCTGGATTTGTAACCACGAGATGCTGGTGTGTGAGTGCTAACTGCAGCCCGCTTTGGAGAGGACACATCAGGTCATGAGACAGCATAGTGGTGAGGGAGAGGGGGGGTCAACAACCTCCTTAACCAAAGAGCAGAGCCAGTAATGGTATATATAGTACAGTATGTAGTCTGTGGTATTTATTGAAGTCAGATAAAGAGAGTCCATTTGCTGTCCAGCATGAGATTGGAGCCCTGATGATGTAACCAAACTGCGGAGTCCCCTGCTGAGTTAATGAGATTGACCATGCTATCTAATCTTACTCTTAATCCAGATTAAGGGAAATTAGCAGGCTGAACACCTATTCAAAGCCTTTTTTTTTTAAATTTATAATGGCAGAGCTTTAATGTGTACAGGGTTCCTATGCAGTATGGAACAGTATGGATTTTGATTTTTACTTTTGGTAAGAAATTGTAAGAAAAAATTGTGTGTTTGTGTGTTGCCCCATTCTGTTTTTTAAAATATAAAATTCATAAATTGATCATATGAGTAGAGTGTTTCTCTTGGTGTTTGGAACAGCCACTGCAGCCAAAACGTTTACCACTGTGTGAGAGAGTGCGGGCCAGAGCGAACTTGAGGTTGTCGAAAACAAGGCAAGAACTTTGATGTGTGACTGAACTCGCACTAACAAAGAACTGCCTCTGTGCCTGTATGTCACAACCTGCAAAACAGCACCGCAGTTGCCTTATACAGGATTTATGCAGGTCCTTAAAAAGTCTAAAATTCAATAAATCAGAATTGTAGGCCTTAAAATATTATGAAATACATGAAGGATTGATTGCATTATAAAATTTACATTATTTTTAGAACCTTGCATTGTATTGATCACGCTATAACTATCACAAAACAAAACCAACACACCTGGCTCATGTCTGTGAGGAAGGCTTGTGGGCTAATGTGGAGTTTCCTCTCAAAAAATAGCTACTTCTAGAAGTAAATAAGTTCTAATTGCTTCTGTTAATTTTTACTTTAATATGGGTTAGTGCCAGTTCAGCAAGATCTGGCTTGAGAATGTTGCATTTAGTGCTCAGTTGAAGCCTGTAGATAATAACGAATTACCCAGTTTTGTTCTGTATTCACATTGGAGGAATTGCCAAAGTCTGTCACCAGCATGACTCACTTTGTAGTTACAACATTCTGGGACTCTGATTTTCCTTAATATCCTTTGTACTTTTTTGCAAGTATGGACGTGAAATATTAATTTGCATGGATAATGATCTTAAAAAGATCTTTAAAAGTATTTAATTTACTTGTTAAAACCTGCAGAAATAGTCTTATAACAGTACCAAGACACATCTGTGACCAAATTAGTTTGAAAGAAAATGCAGCAATATCTTTTAATTGCATGTACTTTATATATACAATAACATTGCACTGTTTTAGCATTGCAGCTTGAGTGAAATACAGTACACTGAACTTTATCAACTTGCATTATCAGCTTGCATGAGCTGCGCTACTTAGCTGCAATCTTCTGGCAATTATTTGGCAACATAATAGTGTACACAGTCAGAATGTGTTTCTGGATTTTAAAACTATTTATTTACATAATAAACATCTAGCTGTTTGTACTCAGATGCCAAATATGGTCTGAAAAATCTACTGAGAAATCTGGATAAGTATGGAACGCTGAAATGGAAAAATGTAGGAACCCTGTGTGTGTGTGTGTGTGTGTGTGTGTGTGTGTGTGTGTGTGTTTGTCTGTGTATGTTTTCATTTTTTTAAAACCAAGCTTTTATTTGCCAGCGAGTGTCCACATGTTGTGACATGTCATTTTTTCCCTGTTGATGACTCATACTTAATCTCATTGACCTTTGAGTGTATTCCTCATTTTGTTCCCATAAGATTTTTAAAAGGTCTATTTTGCAGCACACTGAGAATCAGATGTTTGTTATTTATCTGAATGGTAAACAAATAGCTTCAGACATTCTGTTTTCCTTTTGCTGTGGTTAAACAAGTTATTACATCCAGAAACACAAACAGTCTGTTGGAGCTTGAGGTTAAAATGACATGCATTGGTGGATTTTTCATAGACTTCAATTCTGTATTGTATCCTGTATTTCTTTCTTTTTGGTTTGTTGACAACTGGGATGGGTGGTTTTGCCTTATGGTGAAATCTTTTGCTCTTAATTTGTAATCTTTATTTAAACAACTTGATAATGTCTCAGCTATTCAAAACAATGTGACAAGAGCTCTTGTGCTCTTGTCACATGATTTCTGGCTCCTCTTGTACCCAACCATGTGCTCCTGCTTGAGATGGTGAAAGAAACCTGTTGTGCCCTCTTTGCTGTTACAGTCTTCTTACACTTTTTTTTT
>JAJHUR010091924.1:0-13672 GCA_027495735.1 Lutjanus campechanus | reverse complement strand
CCCCGGGGGGGGGGGGGGGCGTCCCCTTGTCACTATGTGAAGTAATGTTCCAATATTCAAAGAAGTCAAGTGGATTTCTGTGAGTCTGAGCCTTTCGAAGGGGGGCGTCAACAAGTAGCACATACTACTTGGTGTGCGTTGTGAGGATTAACAAACTTTATTTTACATTGTGTTTTTGTTTGTGTGTTTTAAAACACTTTGTTCAGAAAAGTGGATACATGCATACATTTTATTTTTATAATTTAAATTTATTTATTATTTATATAATAAGTGCTCTCTTGGTGATCACAAATGCAATAATTAATTAATAAAAATGAATTAATTGGTACAATGCCACCGGACAGAGGTGTCATGCTGCCCTCACTACCCTATATCACGTTTGTTTTTTTTCCCACACATGTACGGTCGTAATATACCACCAAACCCTGTAACTGCAGTGTTTGGAGTAGTTCCACAGGGGGTGTCTTTTTTGAATAGCCAAACGAACTAACTAACTTTTGTGTCTCTTTGTCCCACTGTCTGATCCTCCTGGAGTGGAAGGACAGGGGTCCACTGGGTCAGAGAGGTAACAGCACACTTAGAACTAGAAGAGCAGAGATATTGTAGTCAGGGCTCTATTAAAAAATACTGAGGCGTGGTTTATGTCCTGTCTTATTTATTTATTTTTACTGATGTTACTATTAATGGTGCAGATTTGAATTTATTTTGTTAGTTTTTAGTCATATACTCTTTGCCCATGTGCTGTGTTCTTTTTGCACAGACCACCTGCAAAATGCAATAAAAACAGCTGAAATATAATTAATTGGTACAAGAGACACAGTAACTGCATCCAAGCTGGCATGACTAACACCGACTAACACTCTCTGACTGGAAGCTATGTGAACAAACAAACATGAGATTGTTTCTGCTGCTTGTTTCAGTCAACAGGCCAAGTGACTTGTGACTTGTTTGGGAAAACGCTCGCCCTGGTTCTATTTTTGCAAAGTTTTTGTGCACTTGCTTCACCTGCACCTACTTGCGTCGTTGATGTGTCCATTGCCCCTCCAGCCAGCAGTCAACATGGATCACGAAAGACTAATTTACATTATTGAGAAACAGCATCTTATTTAATCCAAAGCACCCCTTTTTTTTAGGATATCCTAAAAAATTATGAGGTTTGGAAGAAAATCATGGAGGAGTTTTGAGTTACGAGATGGCTGACTTAAGCAAATTGCTCACTGTATGTAACTCCCTGATTCCACTGGGCATGTTGTGTCTGTGCCATGGTTTTGATCCAGCCCTTGCCTGTCTGATTATGTACTCGGATTTGTTGATCTGGCCACTTTTCACAAGCATTGAGAAGAATGGCAGCGATCAGCTCCGTGGCCTTGACGTGGCAAAGCCGTGCCTGGTGGAATCAAGCCATTAGGAAGCGGTTTTATGGTGCCATGTAATGTCAGGGAAGTGAAGGGAAGCATAGCAAACAATTACTGAAATGCACAAAGGGGTTACAGTCTCCCCCTGTATATACGACCTGTTATTACATTAATTTTCATTCAGTGAGGACACTTCATCAGTTGATAAAGACTGTGAAATGCATTGGAAAGCCCTAGAAAAATCCAGCAACGCTACCTTGAGCTATGATTGTTTCATCAAGGTCAAAAATGGACTTTCATGCTCAATTTAACAGCTCATTGTGACGACACTGTGATCTCAGACCAGAGGTCAACTTTACCTGAGGACTGGAGATGAAAGACGAGCATCGAGAGGGCAATAAATTATGTCGACCCTCACATGACCCCCAACTGTGACCTGAAGTCACGGCACCTCTGGGCTCTCCTACATTATTCCTGCTACCTAACGGCTTTCTGTCAGTCTGCAGGACGTGATGTATTTCTCCAGCTGTATTATAAAGACAAGTGATTTACCCTGAAACGTTGTGTAATCATTATTGATTCTCATTGTTCTTGTTTTGTCTAATCACCTTAATTGCTAAAATACTATTTTAGAGAGCAGATAATCACAACCATAATAACTCTGGTGCTTCTGCTAATCCTTCTCCAAAGCTACTGAAGAAACGTTGTATTTTCTTTAGTTTTTTTTTTTTTTTAAATCTCAATTAATTAGTGTTACATCAAAGGAGCAGTCTCACTCTATAAGCAGGAAATGTAATTAGGCACTAATGAAGAAGACTGTGCTTCTTTCATTCCTTCACAGTGACACTAAAGGGTTGCGTCACATCAATATCTTTTTTTTTTTTTACCCCCACAGGGAGTTGATCAGCCCGTCGCTGGGTGAGGCTTTAAACCTCTTGGGTGAGATGAGACATGCAGTGGGAGAGGAGGAGGGTGCTGCTCCTAATGACAAGTGTAGGAGAGCTCAGACTGTCGAGAAAGCCCGACTTCAAAGGGGCGAATGAGAAGAGAGAAAGATGGCAAACACAGGCAGGCGTAACGTGTCAGAACAGAGAGCGGGCTGAGACGAGGGCGTCTGAGGGAGAAGAATATAAAGGTTTTGGATTTAAAACCGAAGCCGAATGCCCTCAAACACTTGTCAACCAGGCACCTGAGTACTCCAGTCCACTTACTGACTGTACAGAGCAGCATCTGAACACATGCGCTCACCTTTTGAAGCCTGCAGGACCTTGTTTGTGTTGTATAATTAAGAAAGCTGTGGCTATACGTTGGCGTGTTGCAATGCCCTGGACTGTATTTTGATTGATAATAATGATGGTAGCCCCCGGCTGTGTGGGAATGACTTGCATGATGATGCGCACCACACAAAGCTGATCAAAGCCCCAAAATATGAAATGTGACGATTAAGGTTTGAAATGAGAGAGAGAGAGAGAGAGAGAGAGAGAGAGAGAGAGAAAGAAAGAAAGAGAGAGAGAGAGAAGAGGAAAAAGAAGAAGAAAAGAGGTTGGTTCACCATAGAAACGGCAAATGAGCAAATGAATGCATATCAGACGTTTTACAGAAATAGACTCTTTTCTCACTTTTCTCTCACAGAGGACTCCTTCAAACCCCGGTGAAATAAGGCGTGCATAAGGGCTTCCTCAGCAGACCGTGATGTATGCGATCTGTTTGCGTGAAACCTATAATGAAGATGCTCTGGGCCCGTTCAGAGCAGATTCGGCGGACGTTTGCTGCGCAGCTGATGACTGCCAGAGCCTTGGGATAATGAGGCCTGGGATAAGACGACTGTGAAGAGGGATTGGAGGAATCTGCGGCAGACTGTTGGCAGGCTTGTGTTGTCTGAGCCGGGCTCTTACACCAACTGCACCAGAGGACGACTCTTTCAGATGAGGGGAGGGTGGCAGAGTGGAGCGGAGGAGGCACTTTGTGTGAAAGAAAGAAAAGAAAAAGAAAAACACCCACGTGTAACAGCAAAACATTCTGCCTTAAAACGTGCTAGATTTCCCCATGTGGCCCGCTGCTACCAAAGAGACAGGAAGCAGAATAGAGGGATGTCAGTCAGTCAGACAGTGAGTGGGATGAGATGATCTGCCAGCAGATGAGATGAGTTGACATCACCAAACATACTGTATCGTGTCTGTATCAGAGGAGAAGCAGAACGGTGTCCTGGTTTTCTGCTGTTTTGCTGTTTCTCAAAGTGCACACAACTTAAATCATTTGTCAGAAACTGAACTCGGCAGGAGCAGGTTTACAAACTTTTAGGTGTTTGTGTGTGTGTGTGTGTGTGTGTGTGTGTGTGTGTGTGTGTGTGTGTGTGTGTGTGAGCGGGAGTGGTAATAATAAACTGTAGATTATTAATAGAAAGTGTCACATAAAAATGCAAAATAAACAACTTAAAGCATTCCAATATTAGATAATATCAATAAATAGCGGATATCTGTAACTCCAAATAGTCTACAGCCCTGAGATAATGGTGCTCTGTTAAGACATGGAAAATGCAAAAGACACCCAGTCTGGCTTTCTGGTGGTTTAGTGTTGTTTTGCAATGTTTTTGTCTGTCTTTGTGGTCTTTTTGCAGAACTCTGAGGTCGTTTTGCATCACTTTGTGGTTGTTTTGCATTATTTTGCGGCCATTTTGTGGTTGTTTTGTGGTCTTTTTGCATCACTTTATGATTGTTTTGAGTTATTTTGTGGTAATTTTGCATCTGTTTGTGGTCATTCTATGCCTGTTTGTTGCTTTGCATCTCTTTGCGATTTGTCTCTTTGGGTTGTTTTGAATCTATGCAGTTGTTTTGCGCCGTCTTGTAGTCCTCATAAGTGTCTTTGTAGTCGTTTTCCATCTGCCTGTGGTTGTTGTGTGTCACTTTGTGGTTGGTTTGTGTCTTTTTGCAGTCCTTATGCCTCGCTTTGTACTTTTTTTCATCTGTTTCTGGTCCTTTTCCATCACTTTGCAGTCATTTTGCGCCTGTTTGTGGTTGCTTTGCATCACTTTGAGTTTATTTGCTTCTCTTTTTGGCCATTACACATCTTTGAGGGTGTTTTGTATCTCTTTGTGGTTGTCTTGTGTCTCTTTCTAGTTGTTTTGGATTGGTTTATGTCTCTTTGCATCACTATGGGGTAACTTTGGATTACTATTTTGCGCCATTTTTAGGTTAGTTTGCATTACTTTGTGGTTGTTCTGTGTCTCGTCATTTTTGTTTTGCATCCCTTTGCCGTCGTTTCGTGTCTCTTTATGGTTGTTGACCACAAGAAATGTTAATATATGAGCTCTGATAGTAACAAACTAACTACCTATCACCTTTGACAGAAACGAGGCACAGAGCAGATGGTTTCAAGGGAACAAAAATATGCTGCTTTTCCCAAATGAATAAAAAGCAGGATGTTTAATCACATTTTAAAGATGCACAGATGTGTTTGTTGTGTGCGGATATAAATGACAATTTTCCATTTTTTGTTGTTTTCAATTTCTGTTTATCCAAAACACCAACTTCTGCAACAAAAACACAGTTCAGCACTTCATTTTCAGTTGGCACTGCAGTTCACGGGGGCCATTCATTACTCTCTCTCATTCATAGTTTCCCCTTGAACCAAAGGGAATGATTAAAAAGGCCCCGATTGGTTGGAGAGTTTCTGATTCTGCAGTCGCCCCAGACTTCAATCAGCCTCTAATTGAAAAGTTATAATGAGGTTCAGCCGAGCTCAGCTAAAGCACTCCAGCTTGACTCCGATTCAGCGTTGGCCTCATCTGCCGGAACAAAGCGAAGACATAGGTGTTTGAATTTTCACACAAACAACCGCCGTGGAAACAGATCTTTGCGAGAGGCTTTTATTCTGATTTTTTATCAAGCTTAAAATGAAGTGACATTAAAGCCTGATTTAATGCAAATTGAATGCGCAAAAGCAGTTTGTATTTTTCATTTTGCTGCGTGTGTAATTAGTTACAGTCCATTCAGAGGCACAGAGGAAACGAAGGAAAAACAATGCATACATATTGCATTAGGGAGCAGACGGCCGGGGAGGAGGATCATTAATCAAAGATCCATAAATACAGCTCATAATGTTAATCCAGCGCTTATTTTCAAAGCTGTGGACACTTGCAATGAGCAATCCTTTTCTACTAAGTATTTCTACAAAGTGGAGAAAGATGCAAAGCCAGAATATGTATTGAATTATCCATCAGTAGGACTGGCACCACCTTTTCTATCTGCCTATTTTTCCCATCCAGATACATGAAGCATGAGTTCTACAGTCCCTGATGTAATGAGAGTACTATGTCAGCCTGCATGCTTTTATTTTCTCCTCGAGCCCCAGTGAGGCTCTGTTAGTATTCCTCGTACGTCTCATCTTGCTGCTCTAGCTTTGGGGTATATATACATGTGCACGTGGATGTATGTTTTTTATTGTAGAGGTGCTTCAGATGAAGACTGGCTGCCTTCCTGTGGGCATCACAGCGACACAGGAGGCAGACAATCAATCGCCACTCGCCCGTATCGCCTCAAATTAATTTCCCAATGATTACCTCCAGGTATCCGCCGCTGCTGCTGTTTTTCCTCTGCAGATCTATAATGCAAACACTCTGCAGCAGCTGCACATGTGTGTATGTGTGGGTTTATTTTTCTCTGTGTGTGCGCGTGTGATGCACAAGCCGGCCGCAGCAAACTATAGCTTGTTGAAAAATGAGCACCCCTGGGCGCTGAGGGAGGGAAAGCAAGAGAAGATGAGGAGAAACAGGAGGAGAGAGGAGATGAAGTTTGACTCTGTGTGTGTGTAGAGAGAGAGGCTGAGAACTATTTTTCTTGGACAAAAGAGGCATAGACTTAAAGGGATAGTTCAGATTCTTTGGAGAGGGTTGTATGAGGCATCTGTCCATATAGTCAGTGTATTACATACTGTTGAAGGCAGTCAGCACACCGCTAGTATGGAGAAGCAGCAGGAGTACTGTTGTAGGAAGCTACAAAATGAACTGCTGTGGACAGGGTCAGCAACAAAAGGTATTTTACTTACTTATAAAAGGTCAGCATCTATTTAGGTGTATGCTATATTTACAATATTTTCACTGCTTTACTTTGTCATCAGATAGCCTTTTTTTGATGTGATATAAGCCAAATATCGCTCTCTCCAGACCAACCAGACTCCTTAAAGCGATATTCCACTTTCCAGGATTAACCCACGTATTATATACTCACCACCCTGTGGATGTGATGGTAGATGAAAATCTTCAATTTCCAAAACAGTCCTGGAGTTTTAGGAGGAACAGGATAGCAGCCTCGTCCAGTACAATGGCAGTGAATTGTGACCATCGATAAAACGTTAAAAATAACACACAAAACAAACACAAAAATTCTTCATCCTGCTCGTGTGGTGTAATTCAGGTGTCCGCTAGCTGCGTCATTAAAAATTAACCACAAAAGACACCATTTTCGCCATGTTTTTAGCAGAAATATCAGCTGTTGCAGGTAGCCGGTAAGATGTAAACATGGCGTCGATCTCGCGAGACTTCGGCATGTGCGGCCATTAGGATATATACGAAGTACGAATATCGCTTTAAGCAGAATCACTCATTTTGCCTCGCTGAATGCCTCAATCTGTTAGTTTCTTCTGTGTTATTGTGTGATTTAGGTGAATCTAAACTAAACTTTTAACACACTAAAATCACACAATAATACAAACTAACTAACTGATCAAGGCAGCAGAAGACCGGCAACTCTTGTGTTCAGTGAGGTAAAATTGCTGTTTTTGCTTTAGGAGTCTGGTGGCTTTAAGCACAGGTTGCCCCAAAGATTCACGACGAGTTGAAACTTGTAACTACTTGCAATGCGCCAGTTTGCAAAGTTCTGCCTACCTGCCAGTTTACACCAGCGCGACCAGACGAGACTGTGTGTGGTCTCCATAGCAACGACTCTCTGTACTTCCATTCTACCTGCCGGCCGTTCAGGATCTTTTTGTAGCTGGATATAATTTGTAGCATCTTAAAATATAAAAGGATGCAGTGATAGCGAGTTACTTGCCACAGTTGCATTTCTAGCATTGACTGAACAGCAAGAACAGAAAATGCGTGTGCAGAGGGAAGTGAGATAAAGCAAGAGGGTATACTGTGGGCAATCAAGGTAGAGACTGAATCAAGTGAGGGAGCGCTGGTAGCAAGAAAGCCAGGGAATCGGGTAAGTAAAAAACTATTTTTGTGATTGTTTCAATCACGGTCTCAGCACAAATAAACATCCCCCAGACCACTGCACAACCCTGAGGCTAATCGCCTGATTCTGTCTGAATCGGGCATCTTTCCTTCGACCAAAACTGCCATCACTCATCACCGTTTGTAATGAACTTGACCAGCTGACTTTGCTACGAGCTGATTGGCTGTTGAAACAGGTGATATTTCTTACGATCTAAAAAACAGCCACTGGCAACTTGACACCATCAGCTGGCTCGAGTTGAGCTGATTCACCATGTCTTTCCCTGCAGTGTCCTAAAATGGTTTCATCTTGTCTCATCAGAAAAGGCAGTCTGACGGCAAGGTTAAGTGGTGAAAATATTCTAAATAAAGCGTACATTCTTTTTAGCTAGGCCTTATTTTAGGTGGCTAAAATATATTTTGTTGCTGACAATGTCCACAGAAGTACTTTGATTCTTCTTACACTGATACTCCTGCTGCTTCTCCAGACTGGGGGCGTTAATACACTGATCAAATAATCCAAACTATCCCTTTAATATAGGAAGTCTGCCAAAATGTTAAAGGCCTAAAGAAAGGCACCAGTCAGTCTCAGGAAAAGGCTGTAAGTGAATCTGTCCCACTGATCAATACTCACAGGATCTACTGTGTGTGTGTGTGTGTGTGTGAGATCCTTACATAAACTCAGTGCAAAGCTTATTACTGTGCACTCAGGTCCAATATATAGTTAATATATTATTTCATGCTTCAGTGCCCATTAGCTTACTGGACTTTTTTTTCCCCCTTTTTAATAAAAACAAAGAGACATCTCCTGAACACAGACAATATGGATTCATAATGTTTTCTTGTACATCTTCCAAATCACGGTGAGTCATTGCTTGTCTGCTCGTCTGTTGCTGATTTCCAGAACAACCCTTCTCCAATATCCTGTTGGCATCCTGCCGGAGAGGATGGGGAAAAAAAGAAAGAAAAAGGAAAAGAAAAGAAAAAGAGCACACAGACGCAGCAAATTCAAACTATCATAAGTCCAAATGAATCTATTACCATAATTCTCACAGCTATTCAGTTTTTTCATATCTCTGTGCTCGGGGGCGACGCTCTGAGCCTTTCCTACCCATCTCCATTACGCTCAGCTTGTCAGCAGGCAAGCCGAGCAGAACAAGGAAGGAGGAACAGTGGTCATAATGAGATAGACGATAACAAAGCAGAGGATGGAGGAATGGCAGTGACAGAGTGAAAAGTGCTAAACAGTCTGCATGGCCCGAAATGAAGGGGTCGTCATTTCTCACGAGTGCCGGCTTCGACAAGGAATCGTGAATTTCAAACGAAGGAAACGACAATTAGCGGGTTTTTCATCATCTCGAGCAGCCTGCCTTTGTCCGGAGCAATATTGAGTGCTGCTGCTCTCTACATCATTTAGAGAAAACTATGAATTAAACATGGCCACTTACCACTACTGCTGGAGATGAGATGAAATTAAAAAACATTACTGACACTTGTTTTTACGTGTTATTTGATTAAAATAGCGTCCACAAGCGTGCAGGGTTTTGAAGTGATGAGTGATTAACTGGGAGGTGAAATAAACCTCACTGCTGCTAATTCTCTCCAGAGTGTTTTTGCCTTTGGCGATTGAAACGCTGCTATGAAATTATTCATTTGGAGCACCAAAATAAAATGAATCAATTCTTGTGCTTCCAGCCTTCCTGCTCCAGCTGCCCCTGTTCCCTTCATTTCATGTCTGCCTCTCTGGGCTCAGATTCATCCGTGCGCTCCCACTAAACCTTTCAGTCTGTTTTGCCTCCAGCTTCAGCAGGTGTATCCACAGTCCGTCACAGGTCAGCGATCCTCAGTCTGTCCACCTGCTCCCTGTCTGTCCGCCTTCAAGACTGCAAACAGGAAGCTGCTCTCACTGCCAAAATAAGAGGTCAGAGGGCAAAATGCTGCTCTCTTTCCTTCTTATGAGAGTGCGGCCCAGTTCCAGTGTCCACGCTAAAGTCCTGAACCCTTACAGACTTCAGGAACAGCATAAGTGCCTGAGTGAAGTTGAAGTCAGAGTCTTTGGTGTCTTTCTTGCTGAACAATATAGAGAGGGAAAGATCAAAAGGTAAGTGGGTTGGACTGTAACAAACACTGAAAGATACTTTAAGCTGTAAGTTTTTATTTTGTTATGGATGCCTCGTGTTGCCTCCAGTATTTCTTATTCGAGCTGCTGTGCACCAAAGTTCATTTTAATATTGGTGAAGTTGTAGGTTTTGTATGACGCAGGAAGGAGGTTTAGGGAAATCTTGAACCAGTTATAACCCCAAGTTGTTAAATATCAGCTCGTTCGTCAGCATTTTATACTAATGCACAAGGTGCACCTGAAACAAACTACAACTTGTCCGACCACATATGGACACATAAGCTGTTCAAAATGGCCACGCTGAGGATGGTTTTAAAGCATGCCATCATGGATAGAGGTGAGAGATGATGAAAAGGGAGTAATGGTGCACACTTTGGGAAAGTCTTTCCTTGAAGGGATTCAAGGGTTTGCATTTTTGCCCCAATAAGGAGGCTGTGTAAGGGCCAGTTTATACTACTGCATTTAATATACACCATAGCCTGATGTGCATCTCCCTGTCAGTGTTACCACACGATGCAGTGATACAGACCACAACAACGGTGACTTTTCCACTTAGTAGCATCACATTTCCTCCTGGACCAAATTGAGGAGCGGTTAACTGAGGATATCCATGAATATGTACAACTTTTCTTTGCCACATTAGAAGGACTGCCAGTAACAGTAACTGTTGTTGATCAGCATTTATTAACTCCACCTCCAACTTGATCCACTCAGATTAAGCTGCCATTGTTTGATGCACATGAAAATAGTATAAATGCTCACAATGGCGCTCTGTGTATGCTCAGCGTAGAGCCCACGTACAGCTATAAATCAGCTTTAAAGAATAAACAAGAGAGCATATGAGGGAATTTTCAAATCGTGCCTACTTTCTCACCTCTGCATACCTGGTAAATGGACGTGACTGTGTTTGAAGATTCTTGGGATTTGGAAAGTTAAAAAAATTGTTGGATGCAACTCCCCGAATTCCAAAATCAGAGAGATGTGAGATTGTCTCAGTGGTAGCTGAAGCAACACACCCACAGCAACACAGCCCCTCGTGTTTATTTTACCACTGTGCAGCTTTTGCTCTGAACACCTGGTTATCAGAACCATGGAAGTATTGGAACTGGGCGTGTGTCACTTAGGAGAGGGGACAACATCTGCTTGTTTTAAAAGACTCCACCTCTTTGTTTGACTTCTGGGAAAGTAAATCCCCAGTCCAACAATTCGTCAAGCACGAAAAAGCTCTATGTGTATTTCTTCTTATTTTGCAAAAGTTCACATTCTTGTGTTCGACAAGTATTGACATTGAAATTCACAGAGTGCAGTGATAAAAACCTCGATTTAAAACGCACTGAGGAGCCTCCATTCTCTACACATGCCAACACAAACTGTGTGACAGTGCCAGAGAGTCAAAGTTGACGTGCAGTCGGGATCAACACTCCAGGAACTGCTAGCGATACAATATTGATGGTTGGGCTTAAATAATAAATCCAACAGGAGAAGAAGAAGTGTTGCTGCTCTCACATGAACGGGATGTCAAAAGTCTTTTTCTGACAACAAGGTGAAAACAAAACATAATGCGATCAATTAACCATCAGTGACCATTAATAATATCCTCCTATATTTCTAAAAATGGTCGTCATCTAATGGAAAAACATCGTTTTAAGACGTAGCCCAGTTTTCAATCCTTGTTTCCGTATTCTCTTTTCCTTTCTAATCATCTGCTCGACAGCAGCGAGCACTGCTGTATCCCTTGCAGCTTGTCTTGTACAATAGCAGGCGTACAGTATCAGAGCCCCAAAATGGAGCACAATGGCGTCCCCAGATAAAAGCCCCCAAATTGGCATCCATAGACGAGGAACAAGGGTGTGTGTTTCCAGCCCGACCGTCTCCGTCTCCCTCTGCTGCTCTGACAGCTGTGTCTGTTTCACAGGCCTCATTATGAGCCTCTCTGTCTTAGCTTTTTCCCTCTACCTCACCCTCGATCTCTTCCTCATATATTTTTTTTTCTCACTCTCTATCTCTGTGACTGAGCCTGATCTTTGACTGCCACCCCTTTTTCTTTGCAGGTCCATCTACTGCCCTGATTGGCAGGTAATTACCAGCCAGGTGACAGCAGCCTATTCCAAGAGTTGAGAGGTCATCAAGGTGTTTTTTTTGGTGCAGAGTTTTCCAAGACCTCCTGAAGTTCTTCGTCTCAGAGCCCAGATTCTCCCTGTGAGGCAGCGCCAGGCGGTGACAGTGCAGAGCTGTTAGTTCTGTCTTTATATGTGTGTGGTGTTGTCAGTGGCGGTCCCATCCACATCCTCTCAAGCCATCTTTGATCCTGTGACTGAAAGGCGGGCAGGGTGGGGGGGAAAGGGCTTGTTTTTCTGTCTTAACCACTGTTATTACGGCGGGACAAGCGAGTAATTGCTCTGTTTCAAGTGCATGTGAGGTTATGTAGAAAAATACTTTAAACTAAGTGGAAGACGAAAAAGGAAAAGCAGCTCAAGAGGAAAAGATGAAACAAAGCCTGAAGACAAAGTGTGTCAACAATGAGATAGTGGATTAAAGTGACAGTTTAAAGTCACAAGGAAATGGCATTTCAATGGTGCCTTTCTTGTTGAACAGTATAGGGAGGGACAGATCAAAAGGTAAGCGGGTTGGACCGTAACAAATGTTGAAAGACTTGAAAGAAGTGCCTGTAAGTTTTTATTTTGTCATAGATTCCTTGAATTGCCTCCAGTATTTCTTATTGGAGCTGGCAGGCACCAAATTTCACATCAAAACGTTGAAGTTATAGGCTTTCTATGACGCAGGAAAGAGGTTTAGGGAAATCTTCAACCTGTTCTAATCCCAGGTTGTTAAATATCAACGTATTTGTCGGCATCTCACACTGATGCACGAGGTTCCCCTTAACGTCTGTATGAGACGCTGTCAGAAATCCTTTTTAACATGTTGATGCCACTGTGAAAGTGTTGCAGTTTGGTTTCATTTAGGCACAAAAACAACTTGTTTTTATGATGTTTTGGGTAAAAATGAGTATGTACAGTACATCAAGTGAGGAACAGTAAGTGAAATAAGTGATGCATATAACTTTATGTAAGTTAAACTTTAGATAATGTTCCTTTTTGGTTTCACACAGCAGATGAGCACTGGCCATCTGGGTGTCTAGTGTTTGTCTGAGCCAATAATCCACCCCACCTCTTCCATATGCGGACTTTCTCACTCTTTACACTACGTCACCTGATGTGGATGAGTTTTGGAACGTACTTGAAAGTCTGGTGTGTCTCATACAGACACTAAAGGCTGCTCTGCTCAGTGTGGGCAGTAAATCAATATTATATTGTATTGTGATGGATTTTGGATGTAGTAACATGGTGATGTGGCATAAGTGTTGTATTTTCCTGGTTTTAAAGGCTACATTGCAGTAAAATGAATTTTCTGGACTTACCAGACTGTTCTAGCTGTTCTATTATTTTCTATTACCCACATAGTCATTATATCCACATCACTGATGATTATTTATCAAAAATCTCATTGTGTTAATATTTTGATTAAGATTTTGTAAAAGCACCCATATGAGAGTGTCAGTATTTGATGACCTGGGAATGAGAACGGCCTGAAATTTTTGGAAATATGTTGGCTGAAATCGATTTTCCAGCCATCAACAAACTGTAAACACAACTTTGGCATAATATAACCTCATAAAGTTGTTGAGGCAAGTGTGTTAATAAACAATAAAACATCTCATGGACAGACAAAGAATACCATTAGCATGAACTTGGTATTTCTGCACCACCTGGCGAATTCAAGTCCAATATTTACTCTCCTTTTAGCTCCGTTTTTGGTCTCCACCAACTCATAAAGGCTCTTTTAGCTGAATACTCTGCTATGTTCACTGTCTAACTTTGTTTCTGTTTGGTGCTCAGCAGTTAGTGTACTGATGGAAACAAGATTAGCATTGCTTGACTCGACAGCCAAACTTCCATCAATAGCAACCACAGTTTTTTTATTTACTCA
>JAJHUR010091923.1:0-14727 GCA_027495735.1 Lutjanus campechanus | reverse complement strand
CCAGAAGTGGCTCTCGCCGGTCTATTTTTAATGGATGCCGCCTCAATTAGCGCAGACGGAAGTCAGACACAGAAAAGGCAGGAACGTTCCGGTTCATTTTCAAAATAAAAGACCCTGTGCGGACTCACGATCATAAAGACAGCCAGAAGAGAAACTATTTAGCCACGTAGCCTGCTTATCCATGGTAAAAGCACAAACAGCAAGGAAAGAGGACCTAATCAACAAAATCTGAGCAAGGAAACATAATCAGGCGGGCAAAACGCTCCGCTGCTAAAACACTTCTGAAACACTGCTGGTGGGTGCTGCATGCAGAGGATGGATCAGAACTGTGGCACAGACGTGCAGTGCTTGGCGGAATCAACCAGTTAGAGTGAGTCCTTTATTTCTACAGAGGTCGTGGATCCATGAAGTCCGCCATGTGGCGCCGCCATGTTTCTACAGTAGCCCAGAATGAACAAACCAAACACTGGCTCTAGATGGGGCCTTTTGTGTGTCTCATAGCTGCCTCATGTTGTCCTACACACTTGGAAAGGTGAGGTGAGTTGTATTCAGTTGTTTGCTGTCTGGGAATGTTGTAATGAGATGGGGCGTCTTAGGCCACAAGAATTCCTACATGTGAGGGTTTTCTGATCTGCCACCTTTATGGTAAAAATCTGGGCAACTAAAATGCTGAGTTCAGGCTGGGGGAGCTCCTGGTCATAGTTAAAAAAGCTAATAGTGCCATCTTTTAATCTGTATGGACCATTGCAGAACAGAATTACAAACAGGTAAAGCTGAGACTGCAATGCTAAAGACCAGCTGTTTGTTTGAAGGAGTGTGTGTATGTGTGTTAATGAGAGATAATGTGTGTGTGTGTGTGTGTGTTGGTGTGTGTGTGTGTGCATGTGTGAAATAGGGCCTGTGAGTTAGTGTAAATGCATCCACTAGCACAGTGCACGCATGTTCATGTGTTTTTGCTTATGTCAACATATATGTTTCTATAGTATATCTGCATACATTAATGTGTGTGTGCGTATATGTGTATCCATATGGGAATGTGTTTGTCAGTCTGTTTGTGTGTGCAACCACTCTCCGATGCGGCAGCCTGCTGTGTGTACTCATTTATGTGTAATGAATGCTTATGAGGGTAAACAGATGGTGTGTTAACATGGTAAAATATGATCTGCTGCCAGACAATATGGTGGCACGCTGGTGTTTACAACACACACATTACACCCCGGGACAGCAGAGCAGCTTTAGAGCAGCCTGGCTTCTCTTAACAGATCTGAGTGGAATGAAAATGCCTCCCACATACTTTCATCCAAGTTGTTAATTTTCTGTTTCAGGCTGCACTGTGGCAACAGTCACATCTATTCATCTGAAAATATGCATTTAGAAAAAGTGCGTCTGTGATAAATTCCAAACACAAACACAGTTCAGAGGCAACAAGTTGACAGTGCAGTTTTAAAGATATATATTTTAGGATATTTTCTAAAGAAATAACATAATCTCCTACATTTACTGTATGTTTATATGATTTTGGAGACACTTACTACCTGTCATTGATTTGGACATGATGCCGGCAATGTCAGCAAACAGAATTACTAACATACTGAGTGTAGACTGAAGCTTTTATCTGCCTTTTTATGCTATTTCTTTTTCTTTTTTTTGTTTTTACAGCACCTGTAAATGTAAAGTGCATCGTGTGCAGATGGGGAATTTATCCATAATATATTTATAATATATTTTAAAAAGTTAAGCCCACAGCAAAACAACTGAGTCTTTTTTCACCCACTTAAATTTGGTAAGGCAAACGTAAATTATTGACTGTAAATAAAGATGGACGCTGCATCTCCATATGCAAAAATGAAGAGGAAATAACCCGAATATGAGTGCTGCCATCTTGTGCTGGTGACATCATTTAAGAAGACATACTTCATTTAGAGCCAGAGTTTGGCCAGTAATGATCATGGTTGGAGACGCAGTAACAAGGTCCTCCCCATAGCCCTTTTTATATAGCATTGAAAAAAATGATCAAAACCAAACGTATCAGAAAAATAAACACTTGAACATTCATTAACATGATAAGAACTACTCAAAATGACTGCAACCATCTTTCTCGTCCCCTCCACTAACATAAAGGGGGCAGGATTTATGACCTACACCGCAGCCATGTGTCTCTTTCATTGCTAAAAGCTCTACAGTGTTCACCTGCTAGCTGCTAGCAGGAAACAACCAATGAGAATGGAGAGAGTGAACACGGTATCGTTGCAGGCGGTAAAATAAATAAAAAAACAAGCTGAAAGATGCTAAAACGCTCCGTAGAGCTGAGGGGAACTGCAGAGTTGGGAGACAATTCTCTGGGGGTTTGCCACTATGTGTGACCCCGCAGGCATTCAATTCATTGTTACAGAGGCAATAAGTAGCAAATGCACATGTAAAAATTAGCAGTACAAATAGTGAGTTGTAGACATAGACTGTATATTAAATTAATGCAATCCTGTAAATTGACTATAAACAAGTGAAGACCTACTTAATGGGTAATGGACAAATACTTAAAATACTATTTGAAACAAAGTTTTAAAAGGCTTTTAAGTACAGTATTATAACTAAGATTCTAATCTAAATTTCAGCAAAGCAACTAAAGATTTCCCATTCATGTTTGAACTCAAGACATGCTGATGAAAGTTTGTGTGTAGTGATTATCTGTGAGTATAAGTCTTAAAAAGTCATTGGTGAGGCTGATAGTGTCACAACTGATTACCAAATCTCACCTTGTGAGAGCATTAGCCACAGTTTAATGTGGTGGAGCACCTCCCACACACACACAAACACACACACAGACACACACACACACACACACACACTTTGTGTGACCCCGTGGCCCAGCTGTCCATGACGAACGATGACAGAGGTGTGACAGAAGAAGGCAAGCTTTAGAGTGATGAACAAACCGAGGAGCCATCTATCTGTCACACACACACACACACACACACACACACACACACACACACACACACACGAACACAGAGGTAACGACAGATGGCTCTGCCCACTCTTTTGCCTCTCCTGTGCTCTGTTAGCCTAATAATATTCCCACCATTATTCTCCTCTTTGTGCAGCTTGTTTGTAGCTGTTGTGTTGTTGCTGTACATTAACAGACCTCAGTAAATGATTATGGTAGTTTAGAACCACTCTGACATGTAGTGTAGATGGTTGTGTGACTGAAAAGCACAAAGGCAGTGGGTAGTGCTTTATTTCAATTATCCATATGACAAGATTTCTATTACACTATTATTTATAAGGCCTAGACCTTGTTCAGTATGTTCATTTTAACTTAGCTTGAGAGTCCTCACTTTATTTATAGTAACATTACTCCGTGTAACCTTAAAGGGACAGTTCACATATATATTTCTTCTGGCCTGTAGTGCTATTTATCCATCAAGATAGTTTTGGTGTGATTTGAGGAGTTCTGAAGAGAGATGTGTGCCGTCTTTAGAATATAATGTGACTAAATGGCATGCTTGTGGTGTGCCAACACCCCCCCCCCCCCAAAAAAAAACAAAAAAACAAAAAAAACCCACACATTTCTAAACTCATCAGCAATGTCTCTTTCCAGAAATCATGACCTGGTTACTCAAGATAATCCACGGACCTTGTTGTTTCATGTTGAAACTACTTTTTTATGCAGAAGAATCTACCAGAACAACTTTCTTTCCACTAGAAAGAAAGTATTCTGTGGCACTTTGAACCCCAAAAGCCAAATTCCATCTAGTCCCATTATATTTGAGAGGAAACAGACATCTCTTTGGCTGATATCTCCAAAACTCAGCAACTAGAACCAAAACAGTCTAGATGGATAAAAGCACTACAGGTCAGAGGAAAAATATGTATTTTTGATTTTGGGGTGAACTTAATCTTTAAAAAATTATCATGGTTTAGAACATCTTGGGTCTTATGTTCCTAATTTTGGACATTATTTCAATTAATCACCAGTACAACAGTAAATGCATGCAAATGAATGCTGAGCAGTCAGATGATCACTTGACTTGGAGGTAAAACTGAAAATGCCAAGAACAGTAGGTCAAATTTGAGCCAGAACATTGATCTGTAAACTTTAATGGATGTTTAGGACAGTCAGTTTGGGTAATAATTGTACTTTGTGCCTTTGTGTCCCCTTCGAAATAAATTAAGTTACAGTGGGGGTTTATCTTGAGAAGATTTCTGATGACTTTGCAATACTAAATGATTATTTTGTGATACAAAGTCATTATTTTGTGATACTTTGGTTTATTTGATTTATGAAAGGACAGTGTGCAATGACACTGATCATTTACAAGAAATGAAAACATGGTTGCACCAGTTTTAGCGAGATGCTAATTCCCATCTGCAGTCCCAAACATAACAAGAGTGACAAAAGTAGACACAATCAAATAAAATTTAAAGTGCGATATAGACTACAGTAAATGCAGGTGCCTAACATGATAAAAAAAAACAGTCGGTACATGGTGCAGAGTACAAAAACAGTATGAAAATACACAATAACTACCTTATAATGTGACCAGGTTACCAGTGCAGGTGTCTTACATAATAAAAACAGTAAGTACACACTGCATGGTCAAAATACAATTTCAAAATATATACAATTACTACATTTTTTAAGTGACTAAGTTACCAATGTCTATGCCTTACACAATAAAAAATGGCAGGTACAGGCTGCACAATATTTTCATTAATGAATGTTTGTCATTATGATGACTCACAGGATCTTTTTTTGTCATCAGATTGTCAGTAATGAGCTTCCGTACTCTAAACACTAAAGCCTCTTGGATTAAATGAGTGGGCATAGATAGTCTTTCCCTGTAAAAATGAAATCTAAGTAAACACAACTTAGCAAAGGCATCTGTAACCAATTACTTGTCTTTATATTTCTAATGATTCTACTGTCATTTTTTCCGCCAAAACTGAGGTTGCCAAAATCTCCACCCACACGGTTTGACTGGCAGGAAAAAGTAACGCACCCTCACCTTGTGCAACCCCGGTTTAGCAACATATAACTCATGAGAGGCCGGTGGAGCCAAAGACAAGCCTGTCAGTCGATGATTGGGCATAAAACAGTTTGTCTTTGAGAGTCAAGATTCCTTTATGTTACTTTGGTGCCAGAGAGGCAACAGGGGACGGGTGTTTACAGTGATTTAAAACAGAAAAACAGCATGGCTACACAGGCTTGGCTGGGCTGAACAGGCCCCTATTGAAGGATGCCAACCCAAAACTAGCAAGGCCTGGATTCTGTCAGTAAACACACTGACAGTGAGAGCTGACAGGGACACACACACACCCACACACACCCACACACACACATACTCTACCACCATGCAATCTGGACCTATCTCACCCCATGTAGCATTTTACTGTGCAATCATCAAAGCACCATTAAATCAGAAGTGACTGCCAATAAAGGGAGGAAATTGCGGGCAGGGATTACGATGTTTGCATGATAAGGGGTGTGTGTGTGTGGGGAGGGCAGGGGGGATGTAATCGGGGGGCGTCACAAGATTTATGTAGCATTTACTGTGGAGCAAGTCGTAAAGTGTAATTACAGAGGGGGTTGACACACCGCAGAGCCACAGCCCAGCAGGCAGACTGGCAGGAAGGCAAGGAGACAAGTGATCAAGGCCTATTCATCTGCACTGTCTCTCCGTTTGTCCCTTCTTCTTTCTTTCTTTATCTGTCTGTCTCTCACCAGCTCCAGACCCATAAATCAGCCGCAATAAGTCCGAGCTGCGGTGTCAAAACAGCTGAGCCGTCTGACATGAAGCGCTTCATGGGAACAATACAGTGTGGGCGGCGACTGACCGACCAACGTCCCCACAAGAAGACACAAACAGCCAAGCGATGGAAGATAAGCTCGACATTTTAAATTTTGAGGTCTTTTTTTTCTTCGCCGGATGTTTGTCACACTGCAGGAACAAAGTTTATACATTTGTCTGTTGGTTTCTTTGTTTAAATGCACTGAATCATTCTGTAGACCCAACTTCCTCCTCTGTTATACACCCCACAAGTTGTTTCCTCTGTTGTTGGTCAACTATAGCTTGTTGGTCAAATCCTAACTCACTTTAAAGCTTCTGCCTTCACCAGGGTCTGTTTTACTTCTATATTAGGCATCGCAGTGAGTTTGCAGATTGCAAACACCTCGTCTGACCCTGTACAGCATGTACAGTAGGAGAAACTATTTTGGCAGCGAAACTCACAAAAATAGAGCTAGTGTTTGGTTTTTCCCTTCTCAGTTATGGTAGAAACAAGGTGGTGCAACATGGCAGACGCCCATGCTTATTCTAAGGTTTCACATTTGACAAAATGAAAAAACTGATATGTCAAACTTGTTGGCAATCAGTTGTTAATGTACACATCCGTGGAGCAACAGTTGGAGTTGGGTCTCTGGCTACCTTGCAAGTGTAGGTTCAATATTCCTCTCTCCACCCACTCCAGAGAGAAATATATTGTTCTTTAGCTGCCATATGCTAAGCTATGTTCACTGGCAAGTCATTAAATTTGTCTTTGTCTGTATTATTCTTCAAATCTGACCACTCATATGTTTTTGCAGTCTGTGTTTATTCTCCCCTAACAGCTTTTGTATCAACTGTACAGCTGTTAGCTAGCTAGCAAGACACTGTGAGAACTATGACAAACTCTGTTCACCTCAGCCATATTGACATGAAATAGGAGGGGCAACACAGGTGTTATCAATGATACTAATTAAGGTTCCGTTCCACTTACTTTAGCAGAGCCTTTCCACTGAGCCAACATGTACAACAGCAGCGTCCTGACTCTGTTTGACCTGAATGGAAGAGAACATTAATTAGCATCACTGGAAACACCTGTGTGTAACCTACTATTTAATGCCAGTGTGGCTGCTGTGAAGGAAGTCTATTCCCCCTAGTTTCACTTCATTTTCCTTCTGCATATTCATAAATTGGTGAAGATGAAACATTTTCAGCTTGCTTTGATTCATGCACACTCATGTCGATCCGCTCCCATCCTTAACTTTATATGCAATCACATTTTTTGTTTTGTTTTATTCAGTCTGCATGCACCTTTACAAACCAAAGAAAAAGTAAAGCTATAATATGTGACATTTCTGTATAAAAACATCTGACCTATGTTCTATATTTTGTATATTTTGAGTCGTGCACTTTACTTGCATTATCCCAAATGTTTCCAGTAATGGTCAAACCCAGATAAATTTGGAATTTATTCAAGGTAACGGTGTGTTTCCTACTAGCTGCTGGTTCCTAGAACTTCTAAGAAAACACAGAATACATTGGATACATCAGAGAGTGAGGAAGGAAGCTGGCAACATGACGAAATGTAATTTGAATAAACTTTATACATCCCCATCCATGAACATGAACAACTGCCTGAGTCTTGTCAGATAGTTTTTCATCTGCAATGATGGTTGTTCAACAATGAAGAAAACTCCCATAATCCCATGCTACTTCTGATGTCATCAAGCTGATGTTTAAATGTGAGAGAGACCCCTAGCAGCAGAACTTCTTGTGCATTTCTTACTTTTTGCACATTTAAAAAAAGAGGACCTTGAGAGCTGAGAACAGTTGTAGTGCAAGGATGGGGACTGCCCATTGTTCCGATGGCCCATCATTCTGAAACCAAAATAATCTGAAAATTGTCCCATTGGACTAAAAGCCCACTGCTCCGAAGGCCCATTGATCTGAAAATACACACCTGCCTGAAGGTTTTTTCCTGTAATGTCTTAGTGTTTTTTGATGGGCAGTCTTCATGGTAACAATAATTAACGTGGTTAATGTTGTGACTATTTGGTTAGGTTTAGGAGAAGATCGTGGTTTGGGTCAAAATAAATACTTTTGTTACATTTGATAAGTCAAGTACTCAGGATCGGAGCAATGGGCCTTTGGAGGAATGAACATTTGTTTTCAAGATGAACTGGCTGCTGGAGAAATAGGCTTAACTTCCAATGGGACATTTTTTGGACTATTTGGGTTTCAGAATAACGGGCTGTCAGAACAGTGGTATGGCACTGCATGGCTGACATAGTGCCTCTTGGTTTTCTGTCAGATGTCCTGAAAGGCCGTGATATGAACAGGCTACGTTGGGAACAGTAAAAGAAACTCCATCCTCACCACAGTGACAAACGAAAAACTAAAGAAAACCGGTTGTCATTCCAAATGTCATCACATCCCTTTTAAGTCTCCGAGTGGGAGCGCAGAGTTTGAGAGTCTGTCTCTTCGCATGTCTGCTGCTGTACGGGACACGTGGGTTTGTTTACAAGACAGTTTGTGTTGATTCTCAAGGGAACGAGGGAGGGGAGGCTGTATGAGAGCGGGCTAAAGTGAGAGAGCCGCAATTTGCAATCGGGAAAATCCCCTGAGATTTATGTCAATGTTTACCATTCCTCCTCCAGCCCTTGCTTAAAGGAATGCTTGGACAATAAATCATCCCCTCATAAATGGACGACATGTCCAGAACCTTTTGAACCAGGCCTAATTTGCCTGGTAGCTTTCAAAAGGAGAACCCCTCTGAGTTAGTACATGTCAGGGGCCTCAGTGAAGTGCTTTGGCAGAGCATCAAATGTTAAACAGGGTGATGGTGTTAGTGTGTCACTTTCTCTCTCTTCACGCTGCCTTAAAGAAAAGTCCAGGTTTTGTAGAAGTCTGCCCACATTATCACTGATCAGTCTGCCTGCTATGGAAGTCCAGAGGTGCAAATGTGTAAATCACATCAGTTAAAAACTCTATCCTGTATCCGCATTATGACAGAATTATTTTTGTCCGTCCAAAGAGTTCAGGAGTTCCCCCAGGAAATTGGTCAGCGGAGGTGGTCAGCGCTGCCCCCGCTTTAACGGGCTGTGGGCATTTCAATAATTTACTCCAGAAAAACAAGCCCGAATCTGTATATGAGGTAGGCGAGACAGCCTTAGTGAGAAACCACAGCAGTATTGTCTGATTGGCACATTTCACCTGAGCGGATGTATATCCCATTACGTGGTTTTGTTTGTTGACTTTGCAAATGATTTTCAAACGTCCAAACATTTTACCGTCATAAAAATGACCATGACAAAGGAAATTTCCACACTGAAAAGAGAGAACTATTGGACCAACTAGTTAGATGAACACAACTGCATTAAGCCAGATGTGCTTAATGATCTGACTGCTTTCAAATGAACAATTTTAGGGCAAATAAAAGTTTCAATTTTTCCAACTCAATTATTTGCTTTACCCAAAAGTAAAATACTGCTCCTTAACAACCTAATATTATGGTTTCAGGAGAAGTATATTTATGTAGTAAACTTATTGTGTTATGTTAGTTTGTTGAATATATATTAGTAATTTCTAGCATGACTTAACAATAGCTAGTTTGGCTCAGTGAGTTTTACAAAAACTTAAAACACAATTTAACCAGTTCAGGTGGACCATATACATCATTTGATCACAACACATAATTTTGTCTTGCATTAGACTTACCTTCTTTTTAAATTACAAGAAAGACATGGACGTCATGACATGAGACGCACCAAACTAAGAGAAACTTAACTGATGTACTCATATTGAAATAAGAATAGCACGTTAAGGGAACAAGGCTTAATTTGAAGTTGTTATAATCAACAAAAGTAGACCGCCATCATGAAAGCAGAAAGCTGAATGAGATTCATTCAAAATATTACATTACTTTTTACAGTGCAACTTTATTTTTATTTGAAATAAGCTAAAGTCAAAACATAATTCACAGTAATATTTAATCTCGTTTGCATTTTTCTTAAGTTTACTTGCCAAATTTCTATGTCAAAAGTCAATTTCATATTTAATTTCATTGTCATCAGAGCATTGTTGTGCTTACAGTGACAATTATGGGCCAAAGTTTCAGTTATTATGCATCAAACATGAAAATGACAATTGGACTATGAAACTGAAAAGTTGCCATACATCATGCATGCACAAATTACATTTCTATTTGATTATTTAACTCCTGAGATGGCCTCCTCGAAATTATTCAATTTAATTTAATAATTGACAGGCCTGGACTTCTACACTTCCATGCATAACTGACCCTTCCTAAGTCCTGCCTCTTTTTCTGTGCGCTCCAATGACAGTTGAGCAAGCTTGGTACCTCAGTCAACTTTCTCCTGTCCTGTTTCCTGATATACAATGTGCTAGGCTCATCTATGTTAAAAAGAAAACCAAACTTTTCAGATGGTTAAAAGTTGTTGCTGAGGCACCTGTAAAAGAGAGACATATTCACACCTTAAGTTAGCCAGTTACCAAAATGCTAGCTAACTAGCTAGATTCTACACCAATCATTAGCTAGTTAGTTAGCTATGTTTTGCTAAAATTAGCTTAAAATGTGACAGGCTCTTTTACAGGACAAGTAGAGTTGACTGAAGCACCAAGTTTGCTCAACTGTCACTGTAGCAGAGATCAAAAGGGGCGGGACTTAGGAGGAGTTAATTCTGAAGTTTTAATAGTTCATGCAGACACTCACATATGGTGACTTTAATTTTTACTTTAATGTTTTTGTAACTACAGAAAAAAAAATCACTGCTGTGCATTGTTATATATGTTTGTTATCAAGTAAATTCAATCAATAAATCAATAATAATCCTATAGCACGTCAACAGAGAAGCAGATGAAGGTTTTCTCTTTGTGATAAATGTCAACTGCAGAAAAATAACCATTTTTTTATCCTTTAATAAATCCCTCCAGTCCACTCTTCAACCTGCCTGTTGCAGGGACCCTGGTGAGGGGTCTGGGGTCAAAGAGAGATCAGAAGGGTTATTCTAAGGTCAGCGTAAGTTCAAGAAGCTGTGGAGTCCACCCGTCTTCCTCCTCCTCCTCCTCCTCCTCCCCAACACATGAATCATTTCTCTCCTCCCCCTGTCCTCCTCAGCCAGGCCGTCCCAGGCTGCACATGCTGTTTTTCTCTGTTTGCTGTCATCAGTCACACACACACACACACACACACACACACACACACACACACTGAAGGACTGTTGGCCCTGCTGCTCAGTAATGTCACAACTGTCAGGGAGCTCAGAGAGGGAGAGAGCTTTCAACACATAAACATACAGGTAGTGAGAGAGACAGAATTAACCTGCTGTTTGTCTTGTCATTAGTCTACTGGGTGGCAGCTCAGGACTGATTCAACACACACACACATGCGCACGCACGCACGCTTGCACACACACAGACAGAGAGAGAGAGAGAGAGAGAGAGAGAGAGAGAGAGAGAGAGAGAGCTGGCAAGTAGACAAAACAGCGATCTCTTATTCTTTGGAAGGCCAAAGCTTTCTCCAAACAAAACACTCATCCGCTGTCATCCCTCCTATTCTCACACCTCCGCTCTCTCAACACACACACACAAACACAATCTCTCTCTCACACACACAAATACAAATACAGTGACCCAGTAACTTGAGGAAGCAGCCATATTTGGGCTACAGAGCTCCAATGAGCTGCTCTTTGTGCACTGTTGATTCATCATGGAGTCAAACGACAACACAAACTAGCAGGAACTGTGTACTAGTGTTGCGCAATGCATGTTACGCTGAGATCAAGGCTGCAAAAATCCTCATTCAGCCACCTCAGGCTCTAAATACAAAATCTCCCTTTTATTTTTAGAGTAGGTTCAGTAACTTGCTCCAAGAATCCTAGATCTGCGCAACACACACAGTCATTATCGGTTCACTATAAGTTTTGTCCACTTTCCAGTGAACACACCACAAACTCCGACCCCAGTTAGAATCAAATATAGTTTGGAAAAGACCAACAGAAGTTTGTATATTGCTGAGAGTGAATTCAATATTATAAACTCTCAATAGACCAAAATGTATCACACCACACAATCATAAATACTGTGGGCAATGTAGTTATATTAAAAAGCAAGGTTTGGTGGCCAGGTAGCTTAGTTGCTTAATTACACATCCATCCACTATGAAGCAACATTAACATTCATTTGGAATCGTGTTTCTGTCCACCTGATGAGTCTAAGTCCAATATTTATTCTCCTTTAAGCTCTGTTTTGGTCTCTAACATCTCCTAAGGGGAATATCTAGCTTTTTAGCTGCTAAATGCTTTAATGGCTTGATGCTTTTTTTTTTATTTTTTTACTGGAAATAGCTGCCTGCTGCTACTAAAAATGACACTAAGAAATTGGTGAGACTAAACCAAAAACAATAATGTTTTGGGCTGTGAAAGAAAAACAATGAACAGAAAGATGCAAAAATGCTCCACAGAGCTGTGGGGGACCATGAGCAACCCTTCAGCATTACATACAGCCATCTGACCAGTTGTTAACATACAATTATTCATTGTAGGGGAGATCGGGGATGGTAGTAACACTTTTTATCTGAGTATCAGTAACTCACAGTATGCAAATAAAACTTACTTGGACGTCTACCATACAATCACAGATTAAGTGCGTTCATGTTAAATACAGAGTTCCGTCGTTCCATTGAACGGTTAAACTAGCTGGGTGAGACATCATTTGTGAATTTAAGATCCACACTATCCAATGTATGAAAGACATTTACTGAAGAATAAACAACAAACAGTTTTGAATTAAATTAACAATTAACAGTGACAAAAAAAGTCTTTACATGTATTTGAGGACTGTATTCCTGAATGTGCATGTGTTACATGAGGGTTGGGCAGGTGATGTCAGCCCTCTCAGACCTGACAATGTACACACTTGATACTCACTTATTTTGGCCTCAAGTCTGCAAAGTGTTCCGTGAACACAATGAGAAAATTGTCATCATTTTAACGAACTGTTACAAAAGGAGTCCAAGGAGCCATTACACACTCAACTGTTTTATCATGTGTTCTTAATGGTAGCAAGCAAAGGATTAAACCAAACTAGAGAAACTGCTACATTAGCTTATGTAAGTCAAACCACTGCATCTACAAAACACTAGAAAGAAATAATCTTGATAAAAATGTTTACTTTATCACCTATAAATCTTTTTTGTAAAATCTACAATGTTGCACACGGAGACCTGCCCCTTCTTCTTTGAGCTCAAAAAAGAAATGGGTGTGTATGATATTGATGACATCAACACAGAACTTCAGCATCTGCTGAGGAGGAGAAAGTGTCCTCTAATGTGCCAAACTGCACCTGGAAACTGAAGGTTATTTTGATTATTTATCATTTATTATTAAAAGAAACAGAAAATGAAATGCATGCATTGGGTATGATGAAATAATGGAAAGACTCCATGAAAATGATACTTTTGCATGGTCAGTTTTGGGACAATCCATGGTCTCTGAGGAAAAATATATTGTATAGATAGCTTTCATACTGTGTCTGTTCTGTTTCAGTGTAAAACTCATTTGACGTTTCTTTGCTTTTCTTTGGTCAAGGATTATGAACAGCGAGCGGTTTGCAGCAATAACTTGTTTTTTCTTTGGAACTTGAACATCAACTGGCTTCGGTCTTTATTTATATGTGGCATCACTGTGTGTCAAGTGGTCCCATGTGGGACGGATCATCTCAATGGCGTAAATACGAAATACCAGAAAATCATTCATCCGTCCCGTTAGGAAGCAAAAACATCTTTTGATTTTGTTTCCTTGTTTGGTGGTGCAGACATGTCGGCTCCAAAACAGGCGACATAAGGAAGAGTCAAATATCTCCTTTACTGCAACAAGATCCTTTGTATTCAATGCAACTGTGCGTAGCGATATTTTCCACTGTTGCCCAAAACGTTACCCTATTAATCACCGCCGAGCAATAATTCAGAGACGCTGTGCACATTTGGTTCAGTATCTTGTTCAAGGACACTTCAGCAGGACACACAGTTGCAAACACAGAGAGTTGATCCAAGTTCCTCCAGCTGAAAGGTTCTGTTTCTTCTCTCAGCGTCACTCTGCTGCTGAGCATGAACATCATTACACACGACCAGTGAGGTGACACCCGGTGATGAGACAATAACTGTAACAAATATTCTTGTGCTCCCTTCTGCAGTGTTACTGTTTAATAGAGAAGTTACTAGTTTTTACTGTGTGACTGGTTCTGATTGACTGTCTGTCAGAGGAGGCATTCTGTGTCTGAGAGCGATGCCAGGAGACAAGGCTGCGACATGAACATGATGAATCCCACACTCACTTAATTGCTGTTTTACATTTCAGTGGCAGCCATCAGCTAAATAAGCTGTCACACGCACAACCTAACGACTGACTCGCAATTATTTGACTGAGGCAAGAGGCAGTGTTCTTTTTTTTCACACGCCCGCATTTTCAAAAAGTTTTTGTGATTCATGTGTGCATTATGTGCATAGGTGAAGGCTCTATACCTGTACCTGCAGCCAAAAGAAGATGTCATATTACAGCTGCAGAATTCCCATCAATATTGTGCATTTATTTGGTTTTATTCTTATCTTAATCTTTATTTATCTTTTTATTTTTATCTTTTAGCAGTTAGAACACCGTGTCTTATGAAAAGCTTTATTATCTTACTATGGCAGTGGGAGATGGTGTATACAGGGTTTTTCCTGCGTTCAAAATTGCGTGGCGGCCGCCTCCAGCTAATTTTGTGCCGCCCCCAGCCAGAGCGATTGATATCGCTCAACACAGCTCCAGCTGTGTTGATTGAGCGATTGATGTCCCTCTGCGGCAGCTTTTAACTGCAGTTGCAGCGTTGTGCCACTATAGAGGCGCTATATCAATAGCAGTGTACCGGAAAGACCTGAAGCAACTACCGAAGAAGAAACAGGTCGAAT
>JAJHUR010091922.1:0-13922 GCA_027495735.1 Lutjanus campechanus | reverse complement strand
AATGCCTTATTCTGGGAACAATTAAAGCAATAATGTCTGACATTTGTTGTTTCCAGCCTCACAAATTTGCTGCTTTTCTCTGTTTTATGTCATTCTACACTGAACATCTTCTATGTTCTGGACTGCTGTTCGGATAAACTGAAGAGTGGAGTGTAGTGTAGTGTGGAAAGACATGGACATTTACTAGGAAACACAAAGATGCAGATCTAGCTGCATTATGGGAAACACAGGCGCCAGCGTTTTAGGATTGTGACCTTTACCAGAGACTATACGTCAGTTCTGACCACTTCTTTTTTTCTTTTTTAATGTAGTTCCACAACTTCCTTAGGTCCATTACTCTTGGAGTTTGTTGTTGTTACGATTTTTTGTGAGGACAGTTTTCTTGTCTTGACTATTCTGATTGCAGAAAAACATCAGACATGGTGAGATAAAACTCAGATTATCTCACATGGCCTCCTTTGGTAGCTAAATTAAGTTTTAACAAGCTGAAATTAGGAAAGGCACTGTATAAATAAAGATTACTATCACGATTAGTATTATTATTACAGCTGTAAGACCCAACCCAGTCACAGTCATTGAATGGGCTTATATTTGTAGAGAATGGTGAACTGACCGAACGTGGTTTATCAGTGAAGTGTATGAACAGCGAGTAACAAACAGGTAGATCCATATTATACACTCATCTCCAACTGTCTGTATCTATGGAAGCACATTTCTGCCAATATGATGAAAAAACAAAGATCCTGTAAATCATTATAATGAGAAACTTTGTTGAAATAATGTCTTGGAATCTCAAAATAATGACTTAGCATTTCAAAATATTGACTGTATATCTAGCAATTGTAACATAACTCTTTACTACTACTTGAAATATACTAGTTGTCTTTTGATATGAGATACATATATACAGTATGTGCACTAATTAACAATACAATTGATAAATTTTCACCATTAAGGACAAGACTTTAATATGAAATTTCATGCAAGAAGCCAGAGTGTTGCCATTCCCCCCTTGGGGGGGTACAGGTGTTACAGTGGTTGGGGGCAGTTGAAACACTGAAAAAAAAAAAGGGTCTTTTTTGTATGTGGTTTGAATTCTTTTAGATGTCATGCATCGTCTGCATTCAAAGTTATTTTTGCCAAAGACTGGATTACTGTTGTAAGATTTTTATTATTTAAATTGTGTTAAAAGTAATTATTATGCACCATTTAGTATAATGTCATTATGTAGACTTCAGTGTCTGTGGTAAGTTCTTTTTCAAATTAAATTAAAAAAATAATAATAATTAAAAAAAATCATTTTTTGAACAGAACTAGAGCTAACTCTTTTAAAGTGTGAATTTAAGTGTAAATAAAGTATTTCCACAGTATGTAACAATCAGTGTTTCATGTCAGCCAGTCAAAATGAAACATCTGCTCTCCTCACCTGTTCGTACTTCTCCAGCTCCGTGTGGTAGATCTGTCTGATCTGGGACAGCTTGGCCCTGTAGTCGGAGTGCTCCGCCGAGTTGTCCGCCCCCGCTCCTCCTGAGGCGGCCGCTGCAGCAGCCGCGGCCGCCGAGCCTCCGCCTTTCTCCGGACCGGACACACCCTCCGCCAGCAGCATGTTGTCCAGCCGCATGAGCTGGGGATCTGGGGGCTCCTCCTCCTGGGCGCCGCGGATACTCAGCACTGCAATGACAGGAGAAGGTCAGAGGTCAGGCGGAAAGGTCACACCTACAGTGGCGTGATGCACCGTAACAAGCTGTCAGCTGCAAGGGGCTGACGGCGCTGAGCTGCACCCACACGTCCACCGACCAACCGGCTCAGTGTGACTGATGCAGTATGTTGGAGCAAAGACAAACACACAAGCAGAGACTGGTGGTGTAATGTGAGTGAGGAGATGGTTAAACACACACACACACACACGCACACACACACACACACACACACACTGCTACAGAGACTGAAAACTGAAATTGTTTAGCTCTTGTTTGATGACATTAAAAAGGAATTAGCGACACATTTTCATTTTAAACAAATGAAACCAGAAATTAAGGCCGCATGATAGGGTAAGAAAGTCACTTTCAGTAATTTTGACAGAAATTATGGCTGCGATATGCGATACAAATAGAGGAAATGATCATTTTTACATCACAATTTTCATTTTTACTGGAAAAAAAAACTTGCAAAATCATGATATTGTGATATTTGTTGAAGTCTGTATCAAACAAAAAAAATTGAACAAAAAATTGTGATTTGGCTCTGGTTATGCGATTTGGATACTACGCTCGGCCATTCTATAATTTCGATAACATTGCGATTAATTGTGCAGCCCTACCAGAAATACAGCTTGAAAGCATTTTTAAAATTCATGTTAACCAGAACGGAGCCGTTTCTGTCGATTCTGTCACTGGTTATTTTTTGTTACGTGTGACAGTAAATGAAGAGTCTTTGGGTTTTAGACTGCTGGGTGGACAAAAGAAGCAATCTGAAGACCTCACTTTGGAGTCTCGGAAATTGTGAAGAGTATTTTACAGTTTTGTTTTTTTTTAAACTTTTTATAGATGAGGGGATTAATCGTAAAAATAATCTTCACATGAATCGATAACGAAAATAATCGGTAGTTGCAGCCCCGAATCATGCTGAGCCTTTAGATTTCTAAGAATTAGTCGATTAATTGATAGTTTGATCCACAAAAAATAACTGGAAGCTATTTTGACAATCAATTAATTGTAAATAAAATTTTTCAAGAAAAAAAAAAGCCAAACATTTCCCAGTTCCAGCTTCTCAGTTGTCAAGTTTTGTTGCTTTTCTCTGGTTTATATCTTTGTACACTGTTTTCTGAGATTTTATGAACCAAGCGATTCTTTAATTCGTTGGAACAATAAATAATGAAAAACATCATTAGTTGCAGCTCTAGATTAAAGTATTTGGTGATGACAAGACGCAGAATATATTTTAGGGCTGCAACTAAAGATTACTTCATTATCAATTAATCTGTAGGTCATTTTCTCACTTAGTTGATTCAATTTTTTTCTCCATAAAATGTCAGAAAATGTTGATCAAAGCTCAAGATGAGTTGCTCAAATGTCTTGTTTTGCCCGCAACTCAAACCTACTGTCAGAGAGAAGTAAAGAAACCAGAAAATATTCACATCTGAGAAGCTGACTTTTTTTTTTTATAACTAATTGTTGCTCTATTTTTTTTTATTTGTGTGGGAACCTGTTTCTTTATTTTCTTTGTCTCTCCTTTTTTTTTTTCTTTATTTCCATTATCATTCCTATATTACTATCATTACTTTTCTCATCTATTTGTCAATCTATTCATGATACTCTTTTAACTGCCAGAATTGTCGTTCTTTCTTTGTTTGGGTGTAGTAGATGTGATTCTTTAGTCGTCAATTTGAAAAGTAAGTGTAAAAATGTAAAAAGTTTAATGACAAAAAAAGAAAAACTTGTATGATTTAATTAGTGGGACAAGTGCATTGTCAATATTAAGTGGACACAGTGCACAGTATACATGCTGCTTTGTGCAAATCATATGTACATGTAGATTTTACTGGCTGTCACACATTGGACAGACACTAAATTGGACAGAGAAAGAGACGTGATTCATATGAAGTGACCTGAACCATGACATGAAACCTGCACAATAAATGCTAATTCTGAGCTTCTTCAACAACAATGCTCTGGATGGATACCTCCGCCTTCCACTAGAGGTCTCCCTTGCCATTCTTTATGAGATCCCAGTCCCACCTTCCATTTTCTGAGGTGAAAACACTCCCAGGCTCTGACTCTTCCTCCTCCATCTGAGAACCATCCATTTCAATATAAAACACCTTCTCCTGGCTGTGTGGAGCTGCTGCTGCTGCTGCTGCTGCCGCTGCTGCGAGGATCCAAATTGATCCCAGAGTGGACATCCAAAGTGCATCGACAGCAGCTGGCATTATCGTTCGCGGGGGCCTCGACCACGGCGCTAACACGAGCTACGACTCTGTGACTTTACGCCCCGTGTGTGTCGATAGCCATTTAAAGCGTTACCATTCGTCATTTGTCTCGTTGTCATTGAATGAGAAGGGACAGGCAGGGAGCACTTCATTAATTCAGAGACAATGGGAGCGCTTGGTGCATTAACCCCAGACTGCTGTCCGGGGTGGTAGGCCCGGGCGGGGGGTCACTGGGATGAGAATGAGGCCTGCTGTACTAGCCGAGGAAGAGTCGGGGGGCTCCCTCAGTCGCCCCCGCCTGCCTTTAAGTGGACTGGAAATGCAAATATGGCAACTGTTGGCGAGTGGAAGAGGTCAGGGGTTCAGGCCACGGGCTCAGCAGGAGGTAGATTGAGTGTGGGAGGAGTGTCGGTGGAGGGTGGAGGGGGGGGAGCGGGGTGTCTCCTGGGATGGCAGGACTGTACAAACATCCTGTCTCATTACCCAGACTCCTTCATCACTCCTGTAATGTATGGACGGGCTCAGAGAGGGGGAAACTCTCGGATGGCTTAACACCCGCCTTACCTCCGCGCCGCCGCCGCCGCTGTTGCCGCGTTATGACCCGATCAAACCTGCTCCATCAGAAACTCTAAACCCGCCTGTCCGCTCTCGTTAATGTACATCAGCCGAGGCCCCCGCCACTCGCTGGCTCCTGAACACTCACCAGTACGGGGAGGCAGTTTTTTCTCTATAGTTACCACCTCATAAATACCAGACTAAAGTGGGTGTTAAAATGAGAGCACACCACAATATCCCGTGGAGAGAAAATGAGCTGCACTTTCTGGAAGTCATTTTCAGAGGGAAAAGAACTCATAGCAGCACATACTTAAAGAAGAAGAAAGAGAATTTTTACAAAAGCGCACAATAAGAAACTACATTTAGGCTGGGCTGCACCAACAAGGACTAACTTTTAAAGGCGACTGAATCATGTTACATCTAAATTTAAAACTAGCTTAAAATTGAAGATGACATTTTATCTCAGTTTAATTTCTACTTATACCTAGATTAAAACATGATCCAGTATTAACTTGCACTTGACAGCTTTTAACTTTTAAAATGGCTGCCTTTCTCCAATAGATTAAGCAGACTGAACCCAACTGCATTTTATGATGTGTATCTTCTCTTTCTTTCACTCCAGTTGATGTGTTAAAACAGTCTGACTCTTACTGCCAGGCTGTCTTTTTTCCTCACTGTGCTGTTTTTTTTGCTCATATTGCTCCATTAATTGGACCAACAAGTTTCTCTCAAATGAGGAGAAATCAGAGTTTCACTGTTGAGCCAGTATGAGCAGGTTAACTTGGCTAACTAACCTTTTAGCTTTTTAATTTGTTTGTAGCTAGCTAGCAAACTGTGTAACACTTTGTTAACTTTTCAGCTAGCAATCAACATAATGTTTTGTTACCATTTTAGCCAACTAGGGAACAGTGTAACATTTTGTTTTGTTTTTTGCTGGCTAGCAAACAATGTAATGTTTTGGATTTTTTAATAGGACGACACACAGCGAAGGGCTGTAGGCGGGAGTTGAACCCACGGCCGCTGCAGAAGACCCACAGCCCCAGCACATGGGGTGCACGCTGCACCAACTGAGCCAGCAGGCCATGTATGTATGTTACTTTTTAACTTCTTACTTTTTCGCCTTTTAACTAGTTTTTAACTAGTAAGCAATGAAATGTTTTGTTGACTTTTCAGCTAGCTAGGAAACAACGTAGCATTTTGTTAACTCAGCCAGCAAACAATGTAAAGCTTTGTGAACTTTTTAGATAGCTGGCATACAGTGTAAAACTTTCTAAACCTTTTAGCTAGCTAGTAAATGATGTACCATTTTGTTAACTTTTTAGCTAGCTAGCAAACAATGTGACATTTTATTGACTTTTTAGCTAGCTAGCAAAAAATGTAACACTTTAAGGAATACAGATTAGCTGAAAATTAATGGTTTCCCCAGTCTTTTACTTACCAAATTATTTTTTCTTTTCTTTTTCATTTTAAATATGGATTTACTCATTTAAAATCTAGTTTTGTTCAACTCTGATTAGGACTAATCCTACATTAGATTCATTTTTGTAGGTGCAACCCAGTCTTAGTTTTTCAAGATGGGGTGAAAATGAGTGAGATGGTTCAGGAGATTCACACAATGTCTCTTTTCAAATTTTGTTTCTTACATTCAGCTCCATTGCACTGGATGGAATACATGGGTGGGGGACAAAAATGTCACAAAACACTGAGTAAAAGCACAATTCAAAGGGCGCCAGCACACAAGGGAGGAAGCTCTTCTCAGATGGTTCTACCGAAAAACGCAGTGCAGATTTCTTCCCGAACTCATAAAACGTCTAGACTGTCAAATGAAAATGGAACATAAAAATTCCCTGCATCCACAGAAACGATTCAATTCACGTCTGCCAAGTTCCAGCTTAACATTCATGAAGTGTTTATTTTACTTGGCTTGAAGCACCTCCAACATCAGTCTTATAAGAGCGGCTGTTGCAGAGAAGGTCATTTCTTAGGAGATCTCTTGGAAGGCAAAGAGAAAAAAAAACACTCGTTGGCTGACTTTTTTTTTTTTTTAAAGAAAGATGGAATAAGAAAGGTCATGGACAAATGGAAAGCAAACGACTACATTCAACAGGGCTGCGTAAAGCCGAGCATTGTGCTCAAAATAAATAGGTGTCTTAAACTGACAATTAACACAAACTCCGACATGATCCCCAGGCCTCGCTTGTTGACACGTGTACACCCTCGCTAATAAGCCCGCGTATCACATCCTCGCCTCGTATGCGGCCCAGATCCCAGCTCCATTCTTGCTGCTGATCCAGCTGTCTTGGAGAGCATCTGTCAGGAGGGACCCAGGAAGGAACAATGCATTACGCCATGTTGGCTGTGTACTGTCATCCCTCATTGACAGCACATTGTCACACTTACACAGTGTCCTCTGAGCTGGGAACAAGCTAAGTAGCTGCTGACTATAATATGAGCTTCTTCCTGCCGCCTCTTATCACACAATCTGATGGGGAAACCTTCTCCGAGTGGGGTTAATGTGGAATCTGCGGAAAAGGATGCGACTGAAGGTGTTCGGTGTTAATCTACGAGGCTAATCAGTGTGATCCTTAAAGAGATGACAGACGTAATGGCGGGCTAACAATCTCCCGTACCACAGACCTGCAGCGTTGGGAAGTGACGGAAGCAAACGATGATTTATTTATTCCACCCTGAACCTAAAGCACATAATTAAAACCATGGAGGGATTATCTCAAACAAATAAAATTAATAAAGAAAAGAAAGGGATAATATGCCTCCATAAAATTGGCTTTGCTGTGGGTCATAATTACACGACTCAGTGAGGGCCACTTTATTGGCTAATGGCGGCCTAATTGATTCATCCTAATGTTTTTCGAGCCTTGGGTCTGCTGGGCACTCCCTGTCCAATAGTGCTGGTGAACTTACTTAGCCACCCGCAGACAAACACTGAAGGTTCTCCCAGGGATAAACAATTATCTCTGCGTATGTGCGGCTGTGTGTGATTCGGACCCCCCCTACCACCACCGCCGCCGCCCTCCTACCCTCCCCCACAGTCAACACACATTTTCTGTATGTCTCTAATGGATGCCATTTCCCTCTTGGAGGCGTTTCAAAGATGGCTTGTTGTCAGACGATGCCTTATTCCTCCCTGCTGCTGTTGACAAGCAATTCTCACAAGGAGGCATGCACCGGGCTTTATTGCTCCGCTTTATTTCGTGTATTAATATGAATACAAACACAGGACTCCTACATTGGCTCTGGTTGCTGATGAATTTGCTAATAACATACAGAATGCAGAGTTGTGGGGTAATATTGAAGGAAACCTCTACATATGTTCACAGTAGAGCTCAGAGGTGCACAGAGATGACATTATCTGTATCTGTATCTGTTCCTCCAGCAAAATGATCTGTCTCTGTGTCTGTATTCGGATAGATGACTGGAAGTGGGCGTGGTTTATACCTGAAGTCACTGCACCTGGCAAATGTTGTATTAACTAGACTAATATTCACTGACAATGCAACTGTTGAGCAATAAGAAACTTAAAAAAGGCATGTAAAATATGTGTATAACAACATTTTCTACTTTCTCAAATAACGTATTCAGACTCAGGTTTATCCCTAACAGGGCTGCAGCTAACAATTATTGCCAATATTGATAAATCTGCAGTTATTTTCATGATTAATCAGTTAATTGTTTAAGTTTATAAAATGCTTAAAAAATTGCTTCATTTGTATTGATGTAATGATATCAAACACTCAAGGTACGATAATACCATGATCAAAAAAAAAAAGTCCATGATACGATATTTATTGTGATATTGAAAAAAACAAAACAAAGAATAACGACGACTTGAAAAATGTTAGTTATTTATTAAAATAAATGTTTTATTCACGTTTTGATTCATCACGTTTCCTGACTTCCTACCTCACTCTCTGATGAATCCGACTTATCCTGTTTTTTTACAGAAGCTACAGCAAGTTGCAACCAGTTAACAACAGCTAGTAAGGAAACGTTCTGTTAACTTGAATAAATTACAGATTTAACTGCGTTTAAACATTATTAGAACCATTTAAACATTTTTTCCACATCTTAATGTGGAATTTTTTTCATATTATGAAAATAATGATAAATTTGTCCAGCATTTTTTGTTAACATGAAATTAGTCTTTTTTTTAAATTTCTAAATCAAAGTGCTTCTACATTACTTCTTTATTAAAATAAAATAAAAGTTACCAGCCATGATGAAAGCATGTGTAAAAAAAGTAGTAATTTTATAATATAAAATAAAAAGAATAATATAAAATGATTTGCCACAGTCCACTACAGTATTGAGACACTTTTTGAAAATTGCAACATTATAATATTCTAAATATTGTTACATCCCTTATTTATCCAACCAACAGTCCAAAAACCAAAGACTTGTCATTTACTGTCATAAATGACAAAGAAAAGCAGCAAATCTTCACATATATGTTTGACATTTTTGCTTGAAAAATGACTGAAACGATTAATCGATTATCAAAGCAAGTGGCAACTAGTCTCTGCAGCTCTAGTTTCTGGTGTAAGTGCCTCTCTGTGAGGACAGACTGGGTCAGGATGGGTGCGCTCTGGTCGCTGGTTTTACTGCTCTGTATACACACAGCAAGACAAAATGTCAGCGACTAAGATGACAGCAAAAGTAAACTGGAATGGGAGAACATGACATTTATTTAACCCTGCAGCATCTGGCCTTTTTACAAATCAAATCGATATTTAATAAAAGCCTGGGCCAATTGGCTTTTTGAGAGGTGGATGTTTAACTGTCTGCTTGTTTATCTGGAAATATTCATTTAATTTCAGCACAGCTGAGGGGAAAAAAGCTCTCAGTCTTTTAGGATAAGCTCGGAATATCATCCTCGGAGATGATTTACGTCCCTATTTGGGGCAGAGCAGCTCGCCTAAACCCACTTCTTCTCCCCCCTCGTTGCTTGTTTTCAGCGAGCGCATGTGTAACGTTCTCCGTCGCCCATATATTAGTCACTCGAGAAGATTGGCTCACGGCCGCGTACTGTATGAAGATGGGTGTGGGTATTAAAATATTAATTGAACTACTTGCAACAGAGATACATCATTTCAGAGCAGCTCAGAGTTTGGGGTGAGTCTCAATTGAACAAAGACCAGAAAATAAACTCTGTCTTGCCTCTGAAGGGGAATGAACCGTGGCAAAACAAAAGTGGGTTGGCAGCCCGGGGCTAGCATCACAACTAGCTTCTTTGGAGGAATGTTATCACTGGGGACGGACACAGGTCCGTTATAGATTGTCACATCATCTCGCTATACATGACAAGACTTCTTAAACGTGAGAAATATTAAAATTGACAGCAAATACAAACAAGATCCAGGTCTAAAAATACACTTTTGAGTCGGTGACAATATTCAGGATCCTACTAAAAGCTTGTCAGGGGATTAAGATTTCTTCCAGGACACTGCTTGCATCTTCAAAATGATTCAGTTTTTTCATGGCATAACAATATCAGACTCAAAGAGTTACAACACACCATGCTCTGCAGTCCAGATATCTTATCCTATCAGATTAACAGAAGCAAATGGCAGCCTGTCAAAAACCATTACCATATGTAATCCCCTTCTAGATTTCCAAGGCATGTCGACAGGGACTGTTGGCATGGCAGCCTGTCATGGCGATCGGGTGATTGTGGGAAAGCCTGATGTTTAATTAATGATGTTGGGCTGTTCTGTCACAGTTAGCAAGATGGACGGTCAAACATAAAGGCCTCTGACAGAGATTTGGTGCCTCGGTTCAAACTGGCGGACACCTTTTTGGAGGGCCCTCCGCTCTGCACCCAGATGCTGAAATGTGATCCGCGGTGTTACATCACGGGGGGGTGGGAGGGTTGGGGGAGCGGCGCGGGAGAGCCAGCCAAAAGTGACACGCAATGCCGGCGTCCGGGCAGATCAACAACTGCCTGGTCTGACATTTGTGAGAGCACTTTGATTAGAGAGGTGAAGGGCACGAGACTTTAAAGTCACAACCTGTGATGTTACAGTTTTTATCACCCCGCAGTACTTCTGCTCATACATAGAATATTCAAACTTTTGCTGTGTGTGTACAGTAGCTTAAGGTCAAAAGTATGAATACTTTAAATACTATCAGAGGTGGCAAAAGTACACACACTCTATACTTAAGTAGAAGTAAAGATACTTGTGTGTTTCAACTTGAGTGAAAATGAAAAAGTACAGGCTCTGAAATGTACTCAAAGTCTTATTATGTATTTTACGTTGTTTTTGTCTTGTTAAGCTCTGTTACATCATTTATCATGGTTTTGTTCTGTTACGTCTTGTTACGTTGTTTTCGTCTTGTTACGTCTTTTTCATCTTGTCTTGTTGTCTTTCATCTTTTGCATCATTTTTTATCCTTTTACAATCTTATCACATCTTTCATGTAATGTTTATCTTCTTACATCATTGTCATCTTGTTATATCTTTTATTTATATCGTTTTCATCATATTATGTCATTTTCATCTTGTTACACCGTTAACATCGATTTGGCCTTGTGTTTCTTACGTCGAAACTAAAGTATCGAGTCTGTTTTGAAATAGTAAGGAGTATGAAGTACAAATATTTGTGTTAAAATGTAGGGAGTAAAAGTAAAAAGTTGTCAGAAAAAGAAATACTCAAGTAAAGTACAGATACCTGAAAAATCAACTTAAGTACAGAAGTATTTGTACTCAATGACTTCTCATCTCTGCATACTATAGATACCTTTTTGATACCACGACCTCAGTTTAGCTCAGCCTTTATCGTCCTGCCTGAAATTTGGCTTGCAGCATAACAAAACCAGACAATAACAAGAGGTACTGAGCAAATAATAGTATTGTATCAAAGTTTAAAACTCTATTATTTTGTCAACTCTAAAAGTAGTGGCAGCAAAAGTGGTTTATTTGGGGGGAAAGCAGAAGTACTGTAGGTTGTTAGCATTAGCAGCAACCACCATCACAGCTAAAGTAATATTACCCAGCAGAGCTGTTACTTTTTATTTGAAATTCAAACTACTGTTCAAACAAACACAAAAAATAAATAATTAAAGTAGTATAAATATAAAAGTTATTAAATAAAATCAGCATACAACTAAAAGGCAACAATATTCAGCCTGTAGTAGAAAACAGAGGTGATGTAATCTTGCCTTGAATAATCAGTCCATCTTTAAAAACTGAACTTGAAAGCCAAAGATTCTTTTGCATAATTAACCCTTTCTGGCGGGGCTGTGGTTGGCCTGTCGGCTTGGATTTACAGTGACAGCCCTGGCCCTATTTGTTTGCATTGGTGCTTCAGTGGGCACACTTCATTGTGGCTTCAGCAGTTAATAAATCACAGCAGAAGCCCCCTCTCTCCCCGACGCCAGCCTGTGCTACGGTGGTCCTGTCACAAGGCAGGCACCAGCGCCGAAGCGACAGCTACATGCTAATTCAACATCGGCATAATTCATTATACAGTCGCAAGTGTACTGGAATGGAAAGAGAACCAACATACACCAGGAGGAAGACGACAGGCATCAAACTGTTAAATCCTGCTCCCCTTAAGTCCCCTCTGTTTGCCTTTGTAAAGACTCAAGTCTTTAAACTCCTGCCAGCAATATAAAATTACACCTCACTTATTACGTATGCACAAAAAGAGCTTTGGCGTGTGTAGAGAATAAAATAATTTGACTGCGTTTGCTTTCAAAGCGTGGACGCAAGTCATGTTATTCACTTTAAGGGGAAAAAAAAGGTTAACAGACAATATCAAAGAGGTTAATGGACAATGAAGACAATTAAGAAGCAAGCGATCTCCTCAACAGTGTTGTTAAGAAGAAATCTGCCTTTTTAATGAAATATGATAATCTATACAGCCACTTCCTGTAAGTCATACAAAAGCCAATGTAAAATGACATATCAAAAAGGTAGAATGGGAGCCATTGCACTAAAGGGGAAATTAACAAAAAGATAAAGAGTCAATTAAAGCGATAAGGCCTTGTGCTCTTCAGAGGGTGAAAACCAAGGGGAGCCGAGCTGACAGCCTTCACATTAAAGTGCTTTGCTGCCTTCTCATCCTCGATGTGGCCCCTCCGCTTTGTAACCACCAGTTCAGAAGAGAGAGAAGAAACACCGATCACACACACACACTCCTGTCATCTGCACACACCACTAATGAAGGTAATTAGAATTAGGTCCACCAAGGCCTCAGGGACACTGGCAACCACATACAGTTACTTTGCTACAGTGGACGCACACTTCCTGTTGGAATTAACAAGAAAAATGCTTTTTATTATTTATCATTCACACTTGTTTAAATGAAACATTGTTCTTTACACTCTCAGAAATAAGGGTACCAAAAGAGTTCTTCCTGAAGGACTGAGGTTCAGTCAAGAACCATTTGCTTCTGAAGAACCCCTTTTTTTTTAAAGAAAGGGTTCGTCAAGAATTCTTTGAAAGACTACGGGTTCCATCTCAAATGCTTTATGAAAGAAAGAGTTCATCAAGGATTTCAACAATCCCTGAAGTACTCTTTGGTCAAGGGTTCTCAGTAGAACCCCCTGGCTGGGTTCTAGATAAAATCCTTAGAATATAAAAAGATTCCTGGAAGAACCCCTGAGTGTATTCTAGACAAAACCCTTATACAAGGGTTACAATACAAAAAAGTTCTTAGTAGAGCCCCCTGGATTGGTTCTTGATAAAACCCAGGGAATATAAAAAGTTTCTTGATAGAATCCCCTGGATGGGTTCTAGATGAAACCCTTTCAGTATAAAAGGGTTTTCAGTAGAACTCCCTGGATGGGTTCTTGATAAAATCCTGGAATATTAAAAAGTTCATGGGTTCTAGGTAGAACTTTCTGATAGAGATCCAAGGTTCTACTAGAAACCTTTATGGTTCTAATTAGCACCTTTATTTCTGAGAGTGTAGAAGAGTATTCAGGTTGACCATGAGGACCATCAGCCTCAGCCTTAGTTCTGTTTATATCTACAGAGCCATAAAGGGTGCAAACCATTTTGAGAAGAAGAATGTTTCAATTTTTTTGATTTCCACTAGAATTAATCAGTATTTTTGGCAACAACTGACCCTTAAAAATGAACACATTTCCTTCGTGCGGCCCCTCATCCAAGGTCGCATAAGTTTATGACCTATGAGGAGTCTGAACAAAGAGTGATTTTCCTTCCCCAGATTTAATTTTTAAATTTTTAGAGGACAGATTATTCAGATCTCACAAGAAAAACAAAGATCCTAACAAAAATACTTAAAAATAGTGCAGTTAGCGCTGCAGTGACATGTCAATAAATCAACTGATTGTCAACTATTATATGAATGAATTGCCCTCATGGATTAAGAGGCCTGATCTGCTCAAGATTTCTACCTTGGAGGGTTAAAAGAAAGTTTTTCCTCGTCACAGTGTCGCCTCAGTGCTTGCTCT